>PVLD010014637.1:0-51818 GCA_004027595.1 Dinomys branickii | reverse complement strand
ATTGGAACTGTAAAGAAACATGGAGTAAAATTAGGTAGGCTCTAGGACAGTTGCTGAGGTTCATATACTAGGGAAATAAATTGGTCATTTGTAATGTCAGGGAAGGATTAGGGTAAATAATGGTACTTGATTTGGTGAGAATGGAAACAATTAGGAGGTATCCATAGATTCTGGTTTAATTTTAACATTAATACAAATAAGGAATAATTCATTTTTTTACTGATACAATGTTTTGATCACTACACTTTTAATTCATTATATAAAAATTGAAAGGCAGAGGATATTTTATTTTACACTGAAGGAAAGTAAGTACAATTGAAGTCTCTTGAAATCATGCATACCCTTAATCTTTATGAATTGAGTGGCATAGGGTATTTGCATAAGACTATATTTACAGTGCTTCCTTATGTCTGTGTTTGTTTTTCATTAATTATGTAAGATCCTCTAAAACAAACCAAATCCCAGGCACTATCGACTGCATTCAAAAATTTGATTTTTATGTGTAACATGCACATGGGTAAGCCTGATCCTGAGGGAAGTACTTAATTCTGTTATTAGCAAATTGGAGGACACTGTTCTCCCATTCTCTTCTGTCTTCACTGTTGCTTATGTATTATTACTATCATTGCCAAATTTCATGTTAATTGCCCTTTATTAGCATACACAAAAAGTAATCAAATTCTAAACTTTGAGAATAAGATTACCTACTTTTCAAAAATATTTATTTTAGTTTTCCAAGAAAATTTTGTGTGTGTTTATGGATTATGAACTGCCATGGATGATAGTCTAACTATTCTCTAATATTGCCCTTCATGCAGAAGGTCATGCCTTTGGCTTACTTCTAAGCATATGACAGAGTTTTTTCATATTTACTTTGAAAACGTCCATGAATAGTGGTTATTGGCTGAATTCTGTCTCCTTCAGATTTCTAAGTTTTGAAGAGGGAATTACAGTTAAATGGCACTATTGGTCTCAGTTCTAAACAAGTATGTCTTTTATTCTCACAAGAACAAGTTGGAACCACCATATATGTGCTTATAGGGAAAAATAATATATGGACAAAGTCAGAATATGGTCATTTACAAGGAAAAAGAGAAAATGAATCCAAGTCTGCTCATATCCTGGTCTTGAACTTCTTTTCTTGAGCATCACTAAGACATAAATTCCTGTCATCACATAATCTGCGATATGTTGCAATGATAACCTTAACAGAGGTATGACATCATTAATATAACAGTAGGAAAGAGAAAACACTCCTGTATTTATCAATACACCATTCTACAATAACACACACACATACAACAATAATAACAAATTCAGAAGTATGAAAGTTCTATGAATATTGCAAGGTTAAAATAAAATGGTATCCCTAATGAGTAGAAACCACCCTTCATGACCATGATCTGTGTGAAGGTGCTCTAACCCTTTCTTGGTTAATATCCTGTGAGATGATTAGATGTGAGATTTTCACAGAACCAGGTAATTCTAAATGTTTCAGTTGCTGTCTTGGTCATTTGAACTTGGAAATGAAATTCAGTTGGCTGACATTTTCTAGGAATATTGTGAGTTTAAAAATGCTCTGAAATATGTCATAAAGATGCAGCAGTGCTAGGGGCTGTGCATAAAAAGTAGTTTTAAAAATTAAACATTATAAGTTAGCTGAATCCATGGAGCCGAAAGAAAGACTATAGTGAATGGAAGGGATTGGTAATTACAAAAAACAGAAGGAGCAGAAAGTGAAGGCAGCAGGGGAGAATGGAGGTGGGGAATTAAAGGCGTACATGATAATTAGAGCTGGCCATCAAAGTCCTCCTACGAAAGCAATAAAGAGTTCTCCCGAGGGAGGCCTACTCTGTAACTTTGGTGAATTTTTCTAATACCTCAAATCTTCCATTTGTTGAATGAACCGATTGAATGACCACCCTAAGATATGAATGAAGTTTTGAGTGTCTTTTTTATTAGTACATATTTGTGCTACATAATGTATACATCCATGATGGAGAGTAGGTGCGTGAACATACCACTCCTTAATTCTTTCTACCTCTCCTTCTCTTTCTTCATTTATTTTCCCTCCATTTCTAGATCCTTTCTGATTTGCCAAAGCTGTATCTCCCTGTTTTCTGTTATCTGCTTTTTATTTTGCTCTTTAAGTCAGTTATACTTTGAGTTTCTATGTATGTGAAGTGATGCAATATACAAGCATCTGTGTTTGATTTATTTCTCTAAGAATTATTGTCTCAAAATGTATTCATTTTCCTACAAGTGACTAAAATTTATCCTTCTTTATGGGTGACTAGAACTTCTTTGTTATATACACATGTCGCATTTTATTGAATCATCTGTTGTTGGATACATAGGTACTTTCAAGATTTAGCTGTTTTGTATTGTTCTGCTGTAAACAAGAGTATGCATGAATTTCTCTAATACTGCATCTTTAACTCTTTTGAGAAAATACCTGGAAAGGGGGAAGTTATGTTAAGTGGAATTTCTAACTTTAGCTTTTTGAGGAATTTCCGTAGAGGTTTACCCTCTCACCTTTGTAAAACAGTTTCTTTTTCCATGCAGCCTCCCCAGCATTTGTTGTTTTTGAGTTTTTAATAGAGATACTTTCTGGAATAAGATGAAATTCTAGCCCTTGTCTTGGTTACTTTTCTGTCATTGCTGAGACAAAATACCTGATGCCCAAATTAAGGAAGAAAAGCTTTATTTAGCTCGCAGTTTGTGGAAGTTTAAGTCCATATGCAGCTGGCTCCAATGTAGAGCGGTACAGGGCAGAGGGCAATAGTTCAGGGCAGCGGAAAATAGCAAAACAAGAACAAAAGGGGAGGAGAGGCAGAAGCTGCCTCTTTCCCTCCAGTGCATTGTATACAAACCATCTTCCTCAGGGTGGGTGTAAGACTCACACCAATAATTCCAACATTGGACCATGGATCAATCATAAACTCTAGAAGCCTGCCCCATGGCTGCGTGAGGCTTTGAGGGGACATCCAGGCACAAACCATAACAGCACTATTTTGGTTTGCATTTCTCTAATAGTCAAAGGTGTTGAACACTTCTTGTGTGTGTATTCATTGGCCATGTATAGTTTTTCTTCCTTTTACATTAGGAACTTTTATTTTAGAGGATGTAATTTTTTGAGATTTTAATATTCAAGATATTAGTCTTCTGTCTAAGGAGTAGTTGGCAATTTGTTTTAATATTTTGTATTCTTGGGCTGGAGGTACAGCTCAGTGGGCTAAGTGCTTGCCGCTGAGCACTAGGGCCCTGAGTTCGATCCCCGGTCCCGCAAAAAAAAAAATATTTTGTATTCTTAATATTCTGTAGGTTGGCTCTTCACTTGTTTCTTTTGCTGTAGGAGCTTTTTGATTTGATATATCCTCTTTGGTCTTCTTAATATTATTTATGCAATTGGAGTTCTGTTCAGAAAGTCCTTATCCATGTAGTGTCTTCAACAGTCATATCTATGCTACCTTCCAACAGATTATGTTTCTGTCTTAAAATTTAGGTTTTGATTCACTTTGATTTTTTTGATTTTTTATTAGTAAATGTTTGTGATACATTATGGCTACATTTCTCATGTGGAGTTGCTACATGTATATAAGATATTTTAACTCCTTTTTCACCCCTTTTACTCTAATATCCCCTCCTTTCCTATTTGAGAATAATCTCTCAGCATCTTCTTGTCTTTTATTTTGAAGACAAAAGAATGGGGACGTAAAAACCAGAATAACACAAAAACAATACAGGAAATCAAAAATAAAAAGAAGGTAATAGGGAATTAGCACTGGGTACTGTATTACATAATGTTATCTTCACATTTCTTAACACAAAAACAATAAAAGAATTACTAAATTATAGAGAAGATAGTAGGGAATTAACACTGGATTCTGTATTACATAATGTTATCTTTGCATTTGTTATTCAGTTATACAGATGATGGCTTTTTTGATTAATCAATTTTCTCCACCCTCATCTCCATTGTTCTACCACCTAATCAGTCATCTTCCCTCTGATCATAACTGTACATTTTTGTTTATTGACTCCCTCGGGCTCTCACATTGGGAAGAGACATGGCTGTTTCAAATTATGCTGTAACAAATATGGGGGTACATAAATTGCTATGGCAGGAGGTGGAAAAGCACCCATCCTTAAAGATGGTAGATAGCCAGGCAACCAGGTTCACTATGGTCAAGCCCCCATTGACAAGCCCTCAAGGCCATCAGAAGTCCAATCAAGTAGGTGGGGTTACTCAGTGAAATGCCATGCTCTGCCTTCATACAGCACATACAGAGGCCCAGTTGAGTCCACAGGATTGCCTCTCCCCCACCAGGCTCCAGCCCGGAGAGGTGCTCCTTGGGGCCTGGTTGAGTCCATGGGGTTGCCCCTGCAGACCACTGGTCTCTGCCCTGTCACCACACTGCCAGAGGCCTGGTCCAGGTCTTCAGGGTTCTCATGTAGCCTGGAGAGAGCTCCTTCCCCCCTCAGGCTGCTGAGCTCCCCAACAAGGCCCCCGGGGGAACCATCATAGGCCACTAGTGTCTCCCTGTAGGCTGCCTATGACTCTTTGGAGGCTATCCCCAGACAGCTAAAGAATAGCGTCTTCACCCTAGTTCCAGATCTTCACCTCTTCCCACCTCTCAGTCTCCAGGGTTGCAGCTCCTACCCCTTGCAGCTGAGCATTAGGCACACAGGATGCTGGGCACAAGTGGCATGAGGTCTCCCTCACCCGTGCTCACTGTGGTAGTCCAGGGTGTGTACTAAGTTTAGTTATTAGTTCTAGGAGAGAATTAGAGGATTTTCTCGGGTCTGCTGTGTGAAGTATATTATTGTCTCTCAGACTCCAGGACTGCTTCTTTTCAGTAATTTGTCACTATGGGTGAATACAAGGTTCACATATACAAGCAGTATGAAGTCCCTCTTGGTGCTCATATTAGTAGTTTAGGGTGAGTCCTGAAGCCCATGGACTCAGCCGTTGCTTTCAGGAACACATGTTGAGTGCTCAGGCCACCAAGACTCAAGGTGCTCAGAGAGGGAGTTCAGGGTGGGAGCTGAAGCCCAGTAACTCAGCTCGTGCTTCCTGCTTGGAGCTGGAGTGAGAAGGGTGTGGGACCGTGTGGTCCACCTTCATCTGCAACTCTCTCCTGTTGTGCTCCAGTTCCCCTTTGTTCTTTGGCTGGATCCCCAGGAATTGCTGTGGTCCTGGGGTCACTACCGCTTCTCTCTGCTGCTCTCTGCTGGTAGTTGCTCACACAGTGGACAGGCAGGAGGCCACAGCCTTGGAGCAGTCATAGAGCTGGGTGTGGTTGGCTGTGTACTGGTTGCTTTGACTCTGCCTTGCCTCAGGGCACTGATTAGAAAGGTTGCTACAGAGTGGTAATTCTGTTTTAGTGGCTGTTGTAAATTCTCATTCTCACACTGTGTTCCACAACACCTCCAAACCGTAGCTGCCTCTTTTACTGGGCTGTGCTTTCTCTGCTCCAGTTTTGGACCAGCTCTCAGAACTCTGCTGTCCCCTGACTGAATTGGGAGCTCCTATGATCACAGGTCTGCAAAGCTGAAGCTGTGAGTGCTGGAATGAAGGAGCGGGCCAAAGGTGTGTATGGAGCGGTGACTCCCTCCTTCTCTGCCTCCTCTTCCTCTAACTGCACCATGGTGACCCTCTGAGCTTTTCCTCCAGGAGAGGTCTTGTTTGCTCTTTCTGAGGGCTTCAGTTCTCATTTCAGATCCTTCTTGGGTCCAGGGGCCTATTTCTCTCCTCTTGTCTTTCTCATGTTGCTATATTCCAGTGTCTGGGTGGTGATCCTCTGGAAAGATCTTTCTCTGCTGCTTACCCAGGCACCATCATCCTGAAAGTCCCTCTATTATCTTTTATAATTGTCATTATTTGTATTTTAGGCTTCTCATATAAGATCTCCATGTCATGATTGAGCTTGTGTGTCACTTAATATTATCATCTCCAAGTTTGTCCATTTCCTACACATGACTCAACTTTATCTGTCCTTGTGACAAGTCCTCCACTGTGTGTGAATACCACATTTTATTTCCCTGCATGGAGAGATAGAGGTCCAGGTAGAGTCTTCTGCATGTCCTACACGTTTTCCTAGCACCATTTGTTAAAAGGGCTATGACTTCTTTTTTATCTGTTTTAGGCCCTTTTTTCAAAGATCTGAGTTGCCTGGGGTTGTTTGTTCATATCCTGTTCATGTCTATACATTTTTTATTTAATAAAACCTAAATGCTCCAAGCAGCCTCAGTGGAGTTTGGCAAATCATAATAAAGGATCTGGCTTAAGTAGAGGGAATTTTCTCCATCTGCTTTATTCTAAGGGGTATCATGAAAATAGAGTATTTAACTTAATAATGCAGTACGGTAGGTATTAACAAATTATTGTATCTAAACACAGTGTGATGTAGGTACTGTAATACCACTTGCACTTTAAAAATGAATTGTTCTCACTTCTCAGAAATGCTGCTATAAAAATAACTAATAATCTAATGTTAATCAGGATGTGCAACTGGCATGAGGGAGAGGAGAAAAAGAAGAAATCAAGGGAAAAATATATATGTATATATACATATTATATATATGTGTATGTGTGTGTCTGTGTGTGTGTGTATAGAAGGATAGGTGGAATAATTGTACCGCTGATGTCTAATGTCTATTGAAAGGAACAGTTAATGCTTATTTTTTGACTGATTTTGCATGCTCATCCTTGTAATCTGAACAACTAATTTGAAAACAATATGCAACGAAACAACCTCTGCTGAATTACTAGCATTTTGTCTACTGAAACTCTGTGTCATCTCTAATATTTTCTTTCTTGTTTTTATTCTATTTAATGGCTTGATCAATCTTACATTCTTACATCTGGTAATCTGAGCATCTTCATTAAGGTAACAATGTGTAATATAAAAACCACTGTTAATTCCTATCATTTTGTTTTGAAATCCTGTATCATTTTTATTGTTTTGGCTTTGTTTTGTTTTTGTCTACGCTGTTGTTATTTTATAATTTTTATTCTCTTTAAAATGAAAAGAAAAAATATAATGTTATTGAGGATGTGTAAAAAGTGAATCCTATGTGTACTGTTAGTGAAAATGTAATGTGTTCCAAAATATATTCAAGATAGAATTACCATCTGATTTAACAATTTCACTAGGAAGTATATATTTGAAAGGTATAGAATTGAAAATAGGAACTTGAAAATTCAATTTTCATAACAACATCTGTACCTCACAAGCGAGGAAGAAACCTATGACCTACATATGCACCAACGGATGAATAAACAAAATATAACACATACATGTGTGCACGTGTGTGTCTGTGAGTATAGGTAAATTATTATTCAGCCTAAACTAGAAAAAAGTCTCACAGTGTGAAATTGTGGTGAAACTTGAGGATAATGTTTTACGTGATATATGTCATTCACTGAAACACAAAACTATATGATCTCTTTTACATGTGTTGCCTAGAGACACATGCATAAAGACACAAAAATAGATTGTTGTCTTTCATGGGCTGCGGGGGGAGGGAATGGAGATAGAGCTTAAGTCTTTCAAGAAGAAAATAATTGTGGTGATAATTGTGGTGATGCCAGTTGCACAATACTCGGAAGGAACTTAAATCACTGAACTGTACTCCTAGAAACAGTTACTATGGAAAGTTAATATGGAATGTGTATTTTGACACTTTTTTAGAAAAAAATACATTGAAGAGAAAATAAATAAACTTCCCAATCATATAGAAGCAGGAAATACCAGAGTGTGGATACAAGTCAAATTTCTCTGATTCCAGTTATGTTCCTCTCAAATCTTTTTAATGTGTAAGGCCTTTGGTAAAGAGCAAACATATACTTTACAACTGCAAAAGGTGCTTTATAATTTGAAATATTACTTTGTTACCCATTGGTATAAATTATTTTTAAATAATCAAAGTGTTAAGTGACTCCACTGCCATTCAAAGAAAAATCAAGTACAGCAACATTACATAACTGAAAGTCTTCTTATCATCTATTTATGGACATTATTCTTTTCAGTGTTAATAATGCATAGATGTTAAAGATCATCACCTATGTAGAGTCTGCAAATCTAGATGAAAGTGCAGACTTATCACTGTGATTTTAGCAGGAGGGAAAATTTCAAGCTGTTCAGTATCCAATCCCTCATTTGCCAAAATGTCACTTTATCTATAGAGACAATTTATTTATTGCAGTAAAATCCACACATTACATGAAACAAAATCTTGTTCTTGAGTAGATATAATTAAATGCTTACTTACAAACATGTAATATAAATTTATGATGCTAATAATGATAATATCTTTTTATGTGCACTGAGTACCTAAAGTTATTTCTTTAGAAATCATAAAAGCATTTTCAGCTTTTATACATGCTTTAATAAATGTTGACATTTTAACATAAACATTTTTCCCCAAGGAAGTAGAAAAGTATGTGTCTGTCTGCTTTATAAGGTAGGAAGATAAGTCTGATTAGCAATTAGTTAAACTACCATAAAAGCCTTAGTTATATATGTGTTTGCAATTTAATTGAATATACAGAAAGACTTGCTCATTGAACTTTCTGTGCAAGACACAAAACATTCCTTGACTCCTTAGAGACCTAGTATAAGAAATTCTGACTCGATGCAATTAGAAATTTATTTGATATGATGATTATAATAAAAATAATGTTAGCAACAACTTCAATGTGATTCGGGTTGTATTTTAAATACAGTTTCGTAATTTTAGCATGTGATTTACAAAGAAATCCCCAAGTGCACTAAGAAACTAATGCTTAGTTATTAATCTTTAGTTTCATATATGCTAAGTTGTGCTAGGCTTTCAAGAAAATTGTATAGAGGATAGAGTTTTTCTAAATTTTTTTCCTTCATTGTTTCTTATCAAAACTCTAACTTCGCTGAGCACATAATCCCAGGCATAAGTCATCACTTTTGAGATGTGTCGTGGTATTCTTGTGCTCTTTGTAGTTTTGATAACCTTCCCAGCCTGGCTTGTCGTCACAGATACCCGTATTGATTCGTTATCCAGTTCAGCATGTTGTAAACATTGGATTATAAATCTAGAGTGTTTTCATACTTCAAGTCTGAAAAATGCTTCTCACTGAAAGGAAAAGAAGAAATAAAAAAGAATCAAGAAGAAGAAAATATGCTGATGCATCTAATTATTTTCTTGTATGGGAAATGTGTGGGAAGGTGATGATATTTTATAGCTCTCGTGAAAATACGTTTCTTGGGAATTTGGATACAAAGCAAAGGACTAGGCAGTTACTAACATCTTATTAAATTAAATTTAACACAAATATCGTGTGAGTACTTTGAGTTTATAATATGCAAATTTTAAACTGGATATATTTTAGGGAAAATACAGTATGTATTCAGTAGAACAACTACACTTGACAAATACTATAAAACATGAGTCTCAGTGGGCAAAAAAAAAAATGTTCAGACTTGTTTTAACAAGATAAACAGACAAGCAAACAAAAAACATGTAGGAGTCAGAATGGACTAACAACCAAAGTCACAATCTAACAGCAAACTACCTGCATATTTTTAGTTTAGAATACAATATTGAAAACATTGCTTTTGGTTTAACTTTACCTAGGTATTACAACCATGATGATGACAATCTCTCCCCTCCTTAAGTTAAAAGCTTTTTTAAATATATTATTCTCATGTTCTATTTTCTGATCCATGTCTCTTTGTAAACTGAGGAGACATATTTTCATTGTATTAGAGAAATACTATACTAAGAAATAACTTCTCTTTTTCCCTAGAATTAATCTTTCTTTCTTTCTTTCTTTCTTTTCTCTCAAGCATTGAACACAGAGTTTTACTTTTTCTTTTTTGCGACAGTCTCACCAATTTACTTTGTCATCCTCTGCCTCAGCCTCCCAAGATATTTATCCTTAAAATATAGAAGATATTTCAGTGAAAGACAGTCAAAATGCAGGAGTGGGTCTGTTTTCCCTGCATGCTTACTAAAGAGAAGAGAAATCTAGATCTTTTCTTATTCCTGTCTTTTACTCTTTGGCCTTGTGACCAAACGTCCTCTTCCCACCTGATGCAGGGTGCAAATTCTTTTTCACAATGCTTTCTTATCAGCTCAGAAATCTGGAAGTAGTTTTTATTCTTTCCTACGATTTTCCTACCTTCGAGATCTTCAGTCTGCTTTCCTCGTTGTCGTTAATCTAAAATGCATAGCATTTTGTTTAAAATGTTATATAAGCCAGGACACTGAGCCACTGCCTTGGGCCACTTGTGTTTTTTGATTTGTGTGTATGTGCGTGTGTGTTGGTTTTTGTACTGGACATCTAACTCAGAACCTTGCACTTGCCAGGCAGGTGCGGTGCCACTGAGCTATATCCTAGGCCCTTAAGCCACTTTTTAAGTGCAATTTCTCCCTCTGCCATGCAGTGCACGTGTTGATAAACTTGCTTGTTTTTCTTTTGTTGTGTTCCATTTGTTATAGAGATTTTTCCTAACTTTGGAATCATGGAAGTTGAAGAACATATATTTTCTGTCCTTTTATAATGTGCTCTCTTATTGAACTACATGTATGATATAGTTTGAGAATACTCATTGATTTTTTTCTACATTTGTGTCATATGTAAGGTTTTGCCTCTCTTTTATACCAGAAGAATAGTATGGATTACAATGATTTGTTTTACTATAAAAGACTCATTGCTTAGCATTCAAAGAAACATCACTGTGAGAATTTTATTATATAAACTTATATTGTATTATTCTCCATCTAGCAGGTAACAAGTGGGGAACTTTTATTCTGAAATTGAAGAAAAAAATAGCTTTTCAAAAACTAAAGGTAATCTAGTAGATGTGTTGTGGTAAAAGACTCTTTTTTAACCACATATAAGATATATCAATGATCTTTCTCTTTTAAAAGGCACAATAGGTAACCAAAAATTCTATCCTTCATGTATATCCCATTTTCTTAGTTCTTTTTCATTTATTTTCATTTTGAGCCATTACTTCTTTGCTGGGATTGTGTGTGTGCTGCAATTTGAAAAGAGAACACAGAGGAGTTAAGGAATATAATTCTCTACCTTTCTTATAGTGTTCATGATATTTGTTTCTCCACTCCAATGCATTTGACCTTCAAAGAGAACTCCAGAGCATATTCATTTGTCTTAGGATTTTAACTTTTCTCCAAAGTAAGAAGTTTTCTGACAGCCTGTGCGCACAGTTGTGGGGTTGGAGGGTTTTCTCTCATTTCCATGACTTTCCTTTTGAGGACTGTTTAATGCAATATTTTGCTCTGGCTTTGGTACTCTGAGCCATAAATATCTCAAATTCCATACTTCACTGATGGCTTTGTATCTTAGAGCAAACTGTGCCACCTTAACTATAGTTTGAAATTATTTTTCACCTGACTATTTTATATTTACTTATCATTTAAGAAATTTAAAAATAAATCTTGTTTTCACTTGTGGATATAATTTCTATGCAATTTCATATATTCCCATTCTTTTGCAAGTAGCATTTAATCATTATAACATTTACACATGTTATTACCCTTGTTATACTAAAGGATATCAGAAATATGAGATGTTTATAAATACCTGAAACTTGTATGTCTTTAAATTACTGTATAGAAACTATATTTAAGACATTTTTCAAATTATTTAAGGATATTAAAATTTCAAATACATTTTTAATATTTTCAGTTTTTATAATTTTTCCTACTTAATAAATATTACCACTGACTGCCCAATGATTAGGGAATTTCTGGCCTTTCATTAGCCATGGCACTTTTATCATGTGATACTTTCATAACATCAGATTTGAATTTGAATATAGGTACAGTAAGTTTTCAAGAATCAGGACCAAAATTTCACTTTAAGTATTAAAAGTGACTTAACTAATTTATCTTTATAAAGTGGAATGTGATTTTTTTTTAATTCTTTGAACATTTACTTATCTGCTACAGGGAAAAGTTGCACTTTGCATTATAACTTTACTTGCAATAACTATAAAATAAAATTTCTCTAAAAAAGACAAGATAGACACGGACATCCTGATATAAGTGCACAAAATCCAAGGCACGTGGCAGCCACAATCGTGGAGATTCCTTAAGCCTAGGTACTGATTGTGTTGTAAAAATTCCGTGTATCCTACCTCATGATAAAGCTCAGCATCTGCGAAGGTATATGAAGAGAGTTTTTCAATAATACCCTGCCAACTTCCTGGAGAGAAACAGGCTAGAAGGTGACAGAAAGTGCCAATACACCATGGCCTAAGCGGGCCTTACTTTGACCTTGGCATTTCAGTTTTCGACAGTAAGAGAAGCGGTCACCCATGTCAACATCATTCCGGTGGATATACAATGACTTAATGGAAAGTAACAAATGCATTAAAAATCTTGATAGCTGTTCTAGAAGCTTTTTTGGAAACAGGTGAGATAAAAAGCCTTTTAACAATGAACTCACAAAGTGAGTTGGACATGTGAGAGTAACGAAAACATGTTGTGGGGATGATTGATGAGGTGGTTCAGAACATTATCCTTGGGAAACTAGCTGTAGAGTGGACAAGTCACCAGAGCCCGAAGTACACCAAATAAAGCAACTCAGCTCCCTGCCTCTGGACATCCAAGAGTGTGTGTGGGAAACCTCCCGATGCTGCAGAACTGAGCAGTTTTCCTTGCTTTGTTATAGTTGTTGTTTTTCTTGATCAATAGCAGGAATAATTGCACTTAATTACCTTAGGAAAAATTATACTCTTTTCCTTAGGGAAGATGACAGATTAAATAATTATGTTATTTTGAGGTTTATAATATATTGTTTACCAAATAGAATCTTCAGACAATTCTCTTCAATCTCTTTTTAACACTTTATTTTTTTTACTTTAATGTGTTAAAAATATGATAGATTAAAAGTGAAAAACAGCAATGAACTGAGTGTGTTGTTTCAGTTGAGTCCAGATTCTTTTATTTTTTTTAATTCAGATGTTTTTCCATGAATATACATCCACACAATAATATAAAGCTGTAACAATTAATATAATAGATTATACATTCTATATTAAAACACAGTACAGTATATCTTAGATCTCTGTATTCTATAAATATATACAAAGCTATAAAATTTTCAATATAGTTTTTAACATGGTACTGCAGTGTTTTCTGATCAAAAGTGCATTTATGGTCAGTCTGAGACCAATGGAAAGATGGCACATTACCAACGATTATAACCCAAAATTTGTCCATTGTTGTTTTGTTAGTTTTTCAAAATTTTAAAATAAAAATTGAAAAAATCACACCTGTGTATGTCTGCGTGTGTGTGTGTGTGTGTGTGTGTGTGCATTTGTCATCCTTCTTATTTTAAGCTGATAAGTCTGTCAGAATGGTGGTTTCCTTTATCATAAGCGATAGAGAACTTCAGTAACACATTTTTGAGTGATTTTTATGAGTCAATGAATTATCAGAAGCCTTAAGATGTGCCATGAAAGTGAAACATTCATTCATATTTTCAAGAGATTTTCACTTTACATTCTAAATTTTAAGAAAAGGTTATTAATAAATTCAAAGATTCATACTCAGTAGAATCGTTCAATTATGTTTTTGGATAAATATCCACTACCAATTGCCAACTAAGAATAAAAATATCCAATGATTCATAAAGAGTTCCCTATCAACAAATAATTTTTACCAAAGATCTTGGAAGAACACTAGATGAACTCATATAATAAATCTAAGGGGAAAGTACCATCATTCTGTCTTTTCAATGAAACAAATGGTTTTTTTTAGGAAGTTTAACTTGCTCAGTTTATTCATGTATTAGTAGTAACAGAACCAGGATTTATACTCTTGTCCTCAAGCCAACATCTGCTGCACGTCTCACTAGAGGAAACTGATACGCAACCGTAGAACTCAGAATTATTCATTCACTTAGCTAAGTTAGGGAAAGAGGCATGCACTCAGGTTAAATAAAGTATAACTCGCATAGCAACGTTACTACTGACTTTAAACGTTAAAACATTTGAAGCAGTATATTTACTCCCTTAACTACTAAAATCATTTGTCCTTACCTGTTCAGAATTGGTAAATCAAGCATGGGTGCACTTTGCCTCTTTATAATTTTATTTACATTACTGTCTCTATAATTTGCCTTATTCATGTAGAGTTTTACTCAAAGTACGAGATGTACATCCTTAAGTTGTAGCCTTCACAAAATCAATGAGCAAAATATTCATACTATTTTTTCCTTCAAACACAGGTGACTCCAACAAGAGCTCAGTTATGAAAAGAGGGGAAGGAACCATAATGAAGTCACAGGTCACGACCTTCCCCGAGTGGCAGAATCTCCTGTTTACTGCATCCACATCTAAATAGTGGAGCTTGTTATTCCTTCATTAGGTGATGAGCTTTATTGCCAAAATCATACTGACTTACATTTTTTGTGAGGGTTTCACAAGCACAATTTTAGAAGCTAAAGTGTATGGTTCACTACAAATTCCTTCAAAATTCATGATATTTCTGATTTATTTATTTGTTTTCAGTTCCATTTGAAAGAAATGACAACAAAATCAGACATTTACGTATATGAGTTCTTAAATCCGGGTGACTCTCCTCTACTTAGGACCTTCACACTCATTTACGGGGATCCACTTCAAGGCCATCTAATATAATAGGTTGGATGAAAGGCAACTCCATAATCCAATCTTCCGTACCAGTTGGCTATGATTTTATGTACACAAAAGTTGATGTGTAGACTCTATAATGTTATTGACCTTTAAAGTGGGCAGAATTAGCTTTTGTAACTCTGAAAGTTTCCAAGTTAGTAGGTTCTCAGATAATTCAAGCTGCAGTTGCAGTCATAGAAAGCTTCTTTACTGTGTAGTATGGTTTCCTTCACTGCTTGAATTTATTATTCTAAAATATACTACCTTGCTAAAACAAAAAGGAATTGAAAACAAATATTCAGATTTGGACTTTCTAGTAGGATATATAAATGTATTTTCTGTTTACTCTGCTATCTCAGTAGAAGCAGTGAGTCACAACAATGAAATAGATACCAAATCTTTCAGTCACTTCTAACCACAGTTCCAGCTAGTTTATATGTGATGTTGCAACAAAGGTATGCGGTACTTCAAGAAAATAGGCAGGTTCTGTTTTATGATTGTCCATGGATCCTGGCTCCTCACCTCCCATTTTTGCCTGATTCCTCCTCTAACAGGGCTTTCTCGTGGATATAGTTGAAGGTAACACCCCAACATGACAGTTGACATCTGTTTCCAGGCATAAGTAAGAGGTGGGTGCGGTTGGAAGGAGAGAGGAGCTTCTGTTTGAAGGGGTGGTTTCATGACGTGCATGTGTTATTTCTACTTACACTTTCTTGTCAATGTCTCTGTTTCAGGACTATATCGATTCAATAATGCAAGAACACTCCAAATCAACAAGCATGATGCTGATAAGACTCTGACTTCTATACTTCTATCTGAAACAGTAGAGGTGGAATATTAATACCGGATAGAATTAGGGCACAACTGAGGATTTCTACCATAGAATGTGAGCCCTATGATCCACCCATGATTTATCATCTACATAAAACTTACCTACAAATTCTATTAATTTTAAATTGTTTATTATTACTTACTTAATGATTTATAGAGATTTCTATACATGAGCTATATAATAGTAATAAAATATACTTGAGATAATAATGAGATTATCTTGTACTTTATTAAACTCATTTCAAAGAAAAATGTACTTAAAGTCTGAAACAGAATTTCTACTTATTGGAAAGCCTTACACATGTTGCTATTTTTGATGCCTTTAGAATTTTTTTGACTCCTAAAAGTAAAACTGAATAAAATATGTATTATCTGGCTTTCTATGAAACATAATAGGCATTCTAGTTTTTAAAAACTTCTCATTTTTCTCATTTTTTAATGTAGGGAAATTAATTCATTTTTAAATGTTGAATTAACCTTGCTTCATCTAAAATCAAAACATAACTTAAAGGAATAAATGAAACATAAATTAAACAGTGCATGAAGATAAAAATAATTAGCAAGAAATAAATGAATCAAAAAAAATTAAAGAGCAAAGAAACTAAAAACTGGCCCTTGGAAAGGTCACTAAATTTGTTTTTGGTCAGGTTGCAAAGAGAACAGAATAGACATACATTAATGTCTTTAGGAAGAAAATGGGATGTGACTCAAGTCCAAAAAATTAGAGGTTTAAAAACTGATACTATGAGAAGCCTATAAAAGATAAATTTGATAGCTGAGATTAAGTACACTAATTCTTTAGAATACATAAACTATCTAAACCATTTTCTCAACGATATGTAGATAATTTATTTAAACTATTTGTCCTGGTTACTTTTCTCTCATTGCTGGGACAGAATACCTGATGCCCAGAATTAAGGATGGAAAACTTTATTTATCTTTCAGTTTATGGAAGTTTCAGTCTATAAACAGTTGGCTCTGAGGCAGCGTGGCACAAGGCAGAGGGCAGCAGTTCACGTGGTGGAAAACAGCAAAAGCAACAAGAGCAAAAAGGGAGGAGCAGCAGACAGCAGCGTCTTTCCCTCCCTTATACTGTCAGCAAGCTACCTGCCCCATGGTAGTGTAGCACTCAAACCAATAGTCCCACTATTGGGCCATGAATCAAGCACACACTCTAGAAGCCCGCCCTGTGACTGCATGAGGCTTTCGGGGGACGTTCAGACACAAACCGTAACAACCATGTGTTAAAAAGAATCATATATGTGTAGATCACCACATATTAATTTCAAATAATAATACGATGTGCAATATATGCAGAAAAAACATTCAAGTAAGTTTAGTAATCATTCATGATAAATAAAATCTCTCACCCAACTAGGGACACTAGAATACAGCTCGTATAAAAAAATCAAAGGCGCATTTGTAACTTAATGAAGACTATAAAAAGCACACATGATATAATACTTAATGTTGAGAGACTGAATATTATTCTTTATCCTGATATTAAAAACAAAGATGTTATTGTCACTCCTATTCAACATTAATTGATAAGCTTAATCAATGCAAATAAAATGAATACAGATTACAAAAGGGGAAATAGGCAATTTCTCTTCAAAAGCAAAATAATAGTACGGTTAGAAAATTCTAAACAAAATATGTAGAGCAAACTAACCAATCTGGAATTAATGAGAAAACATAGCAAGCTTATCAGATAAAAGGTCACTTACAAAGTCATTTGCGACTTTATATTAGGAATAAATAATTGGAACTGGATATTGAAAATACCATTTACAATGCAACTAGAAATTTTAACTGGTAAGGTATAAATGTGCTGAAATATATGCCAGCACTATATACTGAAAGCTAAAAACAGTGAAGAAATAAAAATATGAGTAACTGGAGGAATATACTATGTTATTAGATTAGAAAAATCAATGTTGTAACACGTTATTTTCAATATGAGCTGTAAATTGAATGTAATTTCTACCAAATCCCTAGCCAGCGCTATTATAGATATTAAGACATTCATCCTAAAATGTGGATGAAAATACATAGGAACTAGACTCGCTAAAACAATTCTGAGAAAGAAGAAGAAAGTTCAAGGATTTGTATTAGCTTATTTCAATATTAGCTATAGCACTCAATCATGGTAGTGTGTTATATTAAATGTATATATGTATGTTACGGATACACATTATATATGCCTACAAATACAAATACATACATGATATATATGCGTACATATATTGAAATATGTATGTATTTATTATAGATAACTCCAGAAATAATGTTCTATTTGTGTTTCTACAGCAGTTAGTGTATACACACACATATTTTAGCCTGAATCACTGAATAGACCTAGTGACAATACCACTAACAGAAGCACTTTGATATTGGATTCTGAATACACATTTTCCAGTAAAGGTAGCGCTTCTTGGAGAAAAGATTGACACTAGGCTGGAGTAAAAGTAATACAAGATGGGGTTGGAGCACCTGACACTTCTGAATTGAAGCAGCACTGGAAATGCAGGCGTATACACTCGGAATAAAGGTCACAGGGTGTGTAACCGAACAAATTAGAGGAAACAAGGAATCATGGCCTTGAATCATAGCATAAGGTATTAAATAAAATTTCAAGTTGTTATGGATGAAATATTAATAAACGAGTGGAAGAAAAGACACATTTTTAATATAATCCAATGAAGGTATGTAGATAGGATATGAGAAACAGAGAAATCAGAATTTCAACTCTATGGTAATATTGATTCTTCTATAGGGAGAGTTGTCATTCACTATGTAATCATTTGATATGAATGCTTTGATTTATGCTTCTATTCTGTGATTTAAGTCTTACTGTCATCACATTGTTTTATTTTGTACCACAGGAATCATAAACCTTCAGGTGTATAAGGAAGTACATCAGTAAAATTCACATACAAAAGGTGAATGCAAAATTTATTTGGATATTTCTTACTTGTAATATTTTATTTGATAAACTGATTTTCAGAGTATTCATTTGAAAATAAATAGGGAAGGAAATAAATAGGAAAGTGAATGAAAATTTTCAAAGATAGGTGGTCAGCAAGGCCAAGCATAATGTTTGTGAAGAAATTAATAACATGTCTTAGCCAATGAAAAATCTATTCTGTATGAAATAAAATGTATATATTAAATTTTTGTAATAGAAAATGTAAAACTATTTTATTAATTTGACTCTAAACATAGTAATATAATTAAACTAATCATAAATAAATATACCTCTAAATGTCTTACCAGTCCTGTCAGATAAAATATATGCTTTCAATTTGATAAACATTAAATTCATTGATATATTCAAATATTTCACTAGGTCTTGTAAAACATATTCTGAAGAATAATAAACTCCACAGAATTAATCATCAGTTATGATGAGTGTATATATTATTATTATTATTATTATTATTATTATTATTATTCATGATGTCTTGGTCATGTTGGCATAACAAAAAACTACAGATTGGATAATTCATTAAAATAAGAAATTTATTTCTCATTTTTCTCAAGGCTGGGAAGCCCAGTATCTAAGTGCCGCCATCTGGTGAGCGATCTCATGCTATGGAGGAAGGATAAAAGGACGAGAAAAGAAATTATTGTCTCAAACTAATCTATAATCATCATTAATCCATTCAGGAAAGCAGAGTCCTCGTGCTTTGCCACTTTCCATTAGACTCTGTCCCTACCAAGTCTGCACTTGGTTTTCTGTTTCCAACGCATGCTTTTCGAAAAACTTTCAAATCATAGCACTAACCAAAATTTTCTGAACGGAATACTACACTCATAAGTAGTTATGCAAAATATATATCTTTGAAGAATTAATATCTATGGATATATTCTGAGGAATGCAGAATAAAGCATCTCATCGTGACAGAGAATTTCCAATTTTAGTATGTTATTTCTATCAATTTAAACAATAAAAAAAGTGACTGCAAGATGAAATAACTTGCTGATATATATTACAAATGGTCAAAATAGAACAGAAATTGTTAGCTATGTTTTTATTCAATTACTTGGTTTGTCCTCTATGCCCCACTTGACTTTCCTAAATAGCTAATTAAACAATATTGTCAAAATAAATTATGGAGCAAATCAGAGTTGACCCTTTCCCTAAAAGTAGATATGCCCCAAATTTTGAGGTTTTGAGGTGATACCACAAATGACATATTGACTTCTTTACCAAAGTTTTAATTAAACTGAAGATGACAAAATGACTTATGAGCTATTCAAATATCCACTTTTATAGTAATAAGTCTCAAATATTTGAGAAATTGCCTTAGATATACAATAAGTGATGACATCATTGCATAAATCCTATAATTTAAAACAAGTATCTTCCTTCCTATAGGCTTGGAAAAACAAGAATCATTGTGGTTTCTAAGAAAAAGAACAAGAGAACTAAGTTTATGAATATCTAATACCTTATCCTAGAAAGAATAAATATTCCCAACCAAGTGCAGATATCTATCATCCCAGCTAATCTTTAGAATGAGGTAAAAAGACCAAAGACTTGAGTCCACCCTCAGCATTTGAGTTACTTAAACAAACAAACAAACAATAAAAGACTGGGGTCATAGTTCAGCTGTAGTTTATCTCCTTGCTCATAAGATACCCTCAGTTCCTCAGGTCTCTGCACTGCCTCCCAAATTCCTTACCACAGAACACTTCTCTGATTATGATATAAAAATACATACTCTTTTCCATTCCTCCTTGAAAATACTTATTATTGGGAAGTTTTACTGCCCTTCATGGGAAATATTTAACATGTAATTGTCATGTTAGAATTTATGTGTTTATTTATTCAATGTCTGTTTTCCTTCTTCTGGCTTATGAACAAGTAAGAAGTCCAACTGCTTGATTCGTTCATAGATGTATGCCCAGAACTGTCTGACCTGTGTTGATACTCAATAAATGAATGAATGATGCATGCAGCATGCATCCAAATGATACAGAACTGCTATAAATATGCTAGCATAATATATTCAATGTGTATGTGGAAAGACTCTTATAAAATGTTTAATGTTAATTTTCTCCTTGCTCATCCTTAATTTCCTTGAATTTTGCAGAGTTTAAGTTTACATTTTATATCTGTGCACAACTTTATAATCCTTCCATTACAGCAGCTACATAGGCATAATGCTGTTTGCAACACAGTGTGGAGCACGATCTGGAATACATAATGTTTAGACCTGTGACTGAACTGGAATACAGAGTTTAGTGATGCAGTAAAAAATGTGCATGAATGTGTCATTAAAAATGACAATAAAATATTATTGCCAAACTCACTTCCAGAATGCTTCTTATTGACTTCTTGCATGTGTGCTACCAAGGAAATGCTTTACTAATACCCAGTTCATGAACTTTGCAAGAAAAGAAAAAAAAAGAAAATTGGGTTACACAGTGCTATCACAATTTGTACGTAATATAAAAAAACCTAGAGGATATGAGATATAAGAAATAAAATAATATGCTTCCTACTGAGTATTCAAATCTGTTGTAAACACAAAATGAACCCATAAAATTCCATTTTAATTTTCTTCCCACTGTATAAGCTGGAGAAATACCACGTTGTGGATTGAACATGCTGAAATTAGTCACGGCACAGACCAAAATGTAAAACAAGTGATCTCTAAAACACTGATTATTGACACACAGCTTTGAACAATAGATGAGATATTCACAATGACTTGTTTCAGCTGAGATATTCACAATGAAACCACAATTTCAGAAAAGCAAACCCTCAGCCACTGATTGAACAGCAGTGTTTTTCATACACATCACAAACATCTGCTATTTCTACACTCATTTGTTATTCATATAGGGCAGTGAGGTTTCAACAGATATGCAAACTTCGAATTTAGAAAATGTAGGAGTTCCATAGTACTTTTACTGTATTTGAAATAACTTACTAAACTTTGAGGTAAGAACAATAACTTGGTCACTGTATAAACATTAGTATTATTTAAGAAACATTGATAGAATATCTTCTGTATTTTGGGGGAGATATTACTAAGAGCCAAAAAACTTAACATTTTATCATCTCCTAGGACCTAAGTTTACAGCATGAGTAGGATGACACATTTCATAAATACATATTTAAAAGACAAAGAAGAATTTTAAAGTGTTATAACACAAACTTCAAAAACTTTTAAAAGAGAGGTAAGTGTAGTTCAACATAAAATATTGATAATCATAGGATGCTGGTATCCTCTAAACCCAAAGTTAGGCATGCCGCTGAAGAGAAAAGTTACTATTTGAGTCTAAACCTGAGGTAAACATCATTAGAAACTTTTTGTCAACATAGAAAGCGTGAAAAAGAATCAAGAGCCTAATTAGGAGGAGGATGCAAACTGATTGGAATGTGCTAGGAAAGCTATTTTGCAATAATTATGTTCTTTTTCTCTTACACTATCCTTTGTGTGTCAGTAAGTACCTGTGAAACAAGTGAACTGAAGTTAATCATGAGTTAATTGTGACTGTTTTAAATTATCTCTACAATTCCCCTAATGATCTTTTCTTCCTCTTACCCTCAGTGTAGCTGAATTCACTGACTAACTTCAGGTAAGCACAATAATGTGGAGGGGATGGTGTGTTCCATGAGAGACTAGGTCATAAAAAGCACAGAAATTCCCTCCAAATTGGATTATTCACTCTGAGGAAGTCAGTTGTGATGTCATTTCTGATACAGTCCTATTTGATCATTGAATTTGGAAATTTCTATAAATGATATGATGTCTAAATCCTGTTATTTATGATGCACACAAACAATATTATTCCAATTAAAATTCTTCTTTGGCCATAAGATATCTGTTGTCAAATATGTTTTAAGAAGTTGAGCATACTTTATTTTGTGCCTTTGATATAGCAAACTTGATGTGTGGCACTATAGAAAATTCAGTAGGATGAATAAAGTAGAGTAGGACATTTGAATGGTAGCAGAGTTAGAAAAAGCCAGAGTTTTAAATTGCAATTTAGAATAATCTAACAGAGAGCTGTAGGAACTTCACATTTTCTATGGACAGGGCTAAAGGTGCCTGGGAGGAATGGACTGCTTAGGAGAAGCTTTCTCATAGCAATAAAATGGACAAGATCATAATTACAGGTTTGTGATATTTATCTCCTTCCCCTCAATTTAGTTTATGCTAAAATTTCTTGAAATTATTACCTGTAATTAGAAATTATCTTTGATGAATATATGCAATTTAGATAAACAAACACATCATTTGGAATTAATACTGTCACTATCAGAAAGAAGCAGGGGTGTGGCCTAGCTGCCCTCACCTTAGAAAAGTCCTTAAAAGTCTGAAGTTTTTCAGAGATGTTGTGGTGTACCTCTTTTATATCATCACAATTTAACGTTTTGATTTCAGATCCAACAATTTTTCCATTCCCATTGAAAAGAATGTTTGAAGAAATGTTCTCTTTCAAAAGCAGGGTTTTTCAAACAGAACAAATAAGACTGAAGAAAGGTCTCACATATTTATTTTTAATATTCATTTAATTTTTATGAACATTGCATACAAATTTCCTTATATTTCATGTCAAAATATCACATATCACTATATTTTATACATACATTTTTAGCAACTATTTTCCAAATAAATACACACGGCTTTTGTTTGCTTGCAATTTTCATTTGTTTGAATTTTGAGACATTGTAAGTCCTGCACTCTTACTTTCAACGTGTGCTGTCCAATTGTCACAGATTTATTTCAATAATTTTTTCCAGGGCAAATCCATACCTACAGGCTTTAAATCTAGAATGTCAACTATTTTTATCTATATTATAAATAATTTCAATTGAAACTTGCACGAAAGAATAATAAAAGCTTCTTCAGCTATTATTTCCCCACATGCACAGATCGAACCCTTAAAGGTTACCTGAAAATCACTCGGTGAGATGTTTATCTTGGGCTAGCATCGCACACATTATTAAGTGCCACCATCAACTAGATCTAAATGTGAGATGCTTGAACTTTGCATCATTTGACTTTTTTCCAGATTCCTAAGCTCCAGGAAAATGTACATAACTTCTCTTTCCCGAGAATTTATTGGCAGAATGAGCTACGGGAAAAGCTACTGGAGTCTGCGCTCCATCTGTATCTGCTCTGAAGTCTAACACACCTTTCCGAACCACTTTTCTGTGCGAATCCCATTTACATGCTTGAGGGGCAGAACTTGGTTGAGAGGCCTGGAGATAATTCACACTTCGGCACCTCAGAAGTCACAGGAAACACACAGGAGGATCTTGCAGAGGCAAAAGTCACAGAAAACTTTGGCCTTTATCAGATTAAAACCTGAAAAGTTCAGAACAGGCACCAGTAATATTACTGTAATAAACAGAAAGGTCAGAGTACCGAATTAAGAAAATTACCATGTGCTTTACAAAAATGGTTCTAAACAAGCAAGAAAAGACAGTGGCCACATACCGAGATAGCTTGGCCTATGCTTCTAAGCATCACAAAGGTTGACAAAAATATGGTAGGAAAACGTTGGTTGGGTCACAGCACTGCTAGCTCGTGAAGACTACAGATTGCCCTATGAGAAGGTTTATAGAGCGTCGTGCTACAGGCAGCAAAATATTTTAGCAGATCAGCATAAGAAAGACAAGATCACAATGCAATGCAAAGGAGAAAGCAGACAACCTTCCAAGAGTGGGCTCACACCATCAGGGTGAGAGACTAAGGCTTTTACAAAGGTTTGGCACGTGGGAAATGGCTCTAGGCAACAAATCTAGAGCGCTTGAGAAAGATTATTTTCTGAGTCCCTGGTTGCTGTGATCTTTCAGGAACATTTGCTTTGTGTCTGACATTGTACATTAAAGTTGCAGATCTACCAGATCTTTTACTTAGAGCTGTCTGAAGGCCTAAGACAAAGATGTCTGTATCCTTTAACTTCTGGAGAAGATGGGCCTTGCCTTATTGGGAGAAGTGAGTCAGTCCTATTTTTATTTCACTCTTGTTCTATTTAGCATTAGCAGTGGCTGTGGACTGCTCACTCACTGCCAGGAAGGACTGTAGCAGCAGGCTCTTCTGCTGGGGCTTTAACCCTTTTGTTACCATTCAAACCACTGCCATTTTTTTTTATTTTAAAGAAATAAAAGTACAAAAACATATTAACAAACAGAAACCAATTAGCATAAAAAATAGTACAATCACAACTAATCTATAGACAAGTTGACATGGTCTCAACAGTGGTTATTTCTTTATCCATTGATATCTTCGAAGTGTAAATATATGAACCCATATACAGACATGCAAAATAAGTCAGACAATAAATCCTCTCAACAACAGAAAAAACAAAAATACCAAAAATCCAAAGACAAAAAACAAAACAGGCAAACAACCACTGCCATTTCATTACATGTCCTTTGCAAAGACGTTTGTAGTCCTCAACATCTATTTTTACTTGGTTTTCTCCTTGTGAGTACTATCAGCAAGCAGGGCCAGCTTTGGGAAGCTGAACAAGTCCTCAAAGCTTGGTTTGTTTATATGTAACTAGGTTTCATTTTGACACTGAACTGCTAATTATAAGCCAGTCTAATGATATTTTATTCTTTCTGGCCTGTAGAAGAGACATTCCATACAAATTTCAGAAGGATTCTAGAAGTGAGTAAAGTCCTGTAACCTAAATTATTTGGCTAGGGCAGAAAAACAAGTCATTTGCTATAAACTGGGAGTTACTGTGGTTTTTTTTCTTCAATTTTTGTTAGTATATATCTTCAGTAGATAGTGATACATTCCTGTGGAGAGGTGGCAAATGCACATAACATAACTCAATTCTGTTTTCATCTACTTCCCCTATTTCTACCCCCTCCTTCACTACTCCCCTCCATATATCTCGTGCCCTCTTCCCTTTTGGAAAGGATTTATCTCCTACTCTCTTTCATTCCACTCTTTGTTCATATGTTAGCTTTCTCATAAATCTTGGAAGTGATCTATGTGTCTCTTAACAGGTAAATGTATAAGCCTCATTCTGTAAATAACAAACATTTTATTCTATCGTGTGTGTATGATATTCAATTTCAAAATATAAATCAAATTTTGGGTGTCAATCCATCTTGCTACTAGAAAGTGGGTAACATGAGTAGCTTTAGTAATGAAGTTTTCATCAAGTGTGTATCTCTCAAATCTAATCTAATAATAAATAATTTCAAAAGGATGTTTCTAATTGTAGGGAATAAAACCTACACAGCATTTGGAAGCTTGATGAAAAGATGTCAGAACCCAGATGTATTGATTAAGCCTTAGCACTGCAATCAGGGAAATATTAATGTTGAGGCCAGGTGACCACTATGAATTAACCTGTTTTTATGATATCAAGGGTTTCTCTACAGAATTTCACTAACACCACAAAGGCTGTTGACTCCCTATTTTCCAAAAATTGCTAGAGTAAACTTTTCAACAAGAAATGGTAACTTTACTAAGTGTATTTCAATGTGAGATAATGCTGTCTTTAGAGCCATGCATAAATGGCTACCTGAATGTAGTTATGAGAAATATACTGAGAGATTAAAAACAGGATATAGATAGTTGTATGGTGAAAGATACATATGTAGATATAAAGAGATCCTGGAAACTAAATTTCAGAAAGAAATAAACATGCAATTCATATTTATTTCAAATTTATCTGAGTAGCACAACCTTGTATGATTTCTAATATCATTTTTGTAACTATTAATTTTCTATCATCTTTTATTTTCATGTTTATGTAATATACAGAATGAGGAAACTATTTTCCCTGATATCAGGTAGCCGTAGTTGGATGAGCCACAACCCCTCGTTCCAAGCACATCAGATGTGCTGGCTAAGTAGCCTCTTTGACTTGCTGTGCATCAATGAATCTACACATCTGCATTGCTACAAATACTGAGTTCTTGTTTGAACTGTGCTTACAGAAAGGAAGAAATAATATTTCCAGGTTCAGTTTATTTCCATTCCTCCCTCAAGTACCAAAGATTTCGAGTATCTCATGATTCAATGGTCAACATTGCTAGTTTTCTGTTTAAATTTTCTGTTCTTACTTTTACTTATTTCCCTTGTATTCAGTTTGGGTAATAAGTCTAGATTATTAAGTTTAGTATGAAACAAAACTAGTTAAGAGCATATTAATTTATGATGAAAAGATTTCACCATTTAATGACATTCTCACATATTTTGAAAACTTCAACAATGTCTTGTGAGACAGAAGCTCTTGCCTGTTTTCCTCTCAAATAAGATTCTAACCTTTAAATGGCAAAATTTCAGCTGTCAAAATATACACTGAGATCTTGGTGACCTATTAACCTGAGTGCAAATCATTGCCATTGGCTGCAAAGCAACAGCAGGAAGTGTGGCTCACTTTCCCGGCACCTTTGTCTCATGTTGGGAGCCGGTGTGAGGGCTTGCTGTTAGTCCCCTTGGAATCAGCCCCTCCCACCGTGTTACCAAGATGGCGCCTATATCCTGTTTTCTGGTTCTTGTTGCTGACTCTGTGTATACCATATATAGAGAGGTACCTGCTTACTCCGCCTTAAAACCAATCCTGGAGGCCCACGTAGCGTAGTATGATTTGCTAACCATTCTTATATAAGTCGCTGTGACAGTAAGCAAAAGCGGCAGCAGCCTGGAAGGAGCCACGCAGAGTGGACTCCTGTGGGGTTTGTGCTGTGTCCAATAAAGAAACACGTTACAGAACCCGATTGTCTGCGTGCTGCCTTCCGCGGGTCGGGAGCGGCGCCGGACAGTCTCACTGCTATACAGTAACAAAAAGCCTATGTGGACCTCGACCTGGAGAATGATCACAGTATTGATTGACTTACAGAGTTACAGAAAGGAACTTTACAACTGCACTCATAAAACAAGTTCATAAAAACTGTTAGCAGTACCATTCAGGTATTTTTATCTCACAATTAAAAACATTTTGCCATTTTCATGTCAATTTTTTCAAACTAAAACTATAGGCTATTACTATTGCTACTACTAGAAATCATATGTGCAATATACAAAATGAAAGTGACTTTACAAACTAAAGTCATGTATATACAATAAAGTCTGATTAGTACAATATTATTTATTAATAATTAGCATATTTTTACCTGATGCAAAAATTGTACCCATTTATGGCAATATTATGTGATGTTTTGATGCATGTGTATATATTATATAACATTCAAATCAGGGTAAACAGCTCTTTCCCTCAAACTCTTATCATTTCATTACAGCAAAAATATACAAATCCTAGTAACTTTAAAAAATTGTAATGAATAATTATCTATAGTTTCTTAGAATATTACTTTTGCGTTTTTTTTTACTCTAGAAGAAAATAATATATTAATAAAGGCCTCTACTTTTAGTAATTCATATCTAATTTGAACAATAGTACATTAGTAATTTAATTATCTTGGTCATATAAAATCAAGTAGATCAGTGATTTTAAAAGCCAAATGTTAACTTTTTATTTCTTGAGAGAATTAATAATCCTACTATCAGGTGGTCCAACCCCTGAGCATAATGTGTAGTTCTGTTAGAAAGTACTTCTCCCAGTGAAAAATTATGTTTAATTTATATTATTATTTATAAATTTTAGTGTCTATAATTTTAGTGATATTTTCCATAAAATAGAAAAGTATGGTAAATAAATTAACTGTATAATACCTATAGTCTTATAGTATATTTTTCATAAAAGTATTAATTTATCTTCTTCTTAATGTGAATATTTAAAATCATTGGGCTTTGTCACCAATTAAGCCACAGTACAAGCGAAACTGATTTAGAACTGACAGATGCACTATAAATGTATAAAATCATTTCACAAAGTACGGTAAATTTATTGGTGTAGAATACTAATTCATTAGTGAGAATGCCATTCTTGGCCCAAAGGAGATTTTTGCTTGTGGTGTCCCAAGGTTAAAGAATGCACATGTACAAGACATCAGCAGCAACAGCAGGAAGCAATGAGCAGAGCACAAGAGCGAGAGCCAGAGCAACACCCACCTGTGTCTTTATGTTTCATTCTTATACAGGTTGTCTTCTCATATTTCCATTCTTACATAGTGCCATAACTGATGCACACATGTTTGCCTGTGCTGAGTCTTGGTTACATAACAGCATTGCATTGCATTGTGCACCTGTACTAGATGAGCAGGGTCATATCTTCAGGTGTCCTTAGATGCCCCTGAGCTTTGAAGCAGTCTAAGTGGTTCCCCTCAGCTATCCATACAGAAGGATCTACTAGCATTCTTGCTTAGAATTTAGTAGAAATAATGACTTAAAAAATTATGATGTACATGAGTAAACAAATGTTGCACACATACACAGTGGAATATGAAGGAAGGTAATTCTGCTTTTTACAAATATTGATAAACCCAGCTGATATTACAACAGTGAGAGGTATTTGATGAAGATGCATTTACGTGTGTGCGTAACTCAAAATATGAAAATGTGGAGATTATTGAATATAACAACTATTTTAGAAGATATATGCTTGCCAATTTTAGGACATTATATTTCTACAGAAATTTGAAAGGCATGGTATTTTGGGAGAGATATTTAAATGGACCCAGGGAAAAGACTGTTTCATAGAAAGTACAGTGATATCTCTGTTCACAAATGATTTTGTTTGCAAAAAATTTGATCTTCGAAAAGCACTTGCAAAATTTTATTTTTATTTGCTGACTCCATCAGGTGACAAACATGATGCTGGTCATCTTTTCCACACAAACACAAATACAAACATCAAGGTACTAGTGTAATATATTTATACACACACACACACACACACACACATGAATAAATTTGTATATATATGAATAAATTTATATATATATGCAATCACTTGGAATTGTGTATATATAATCATTATATATATGTATATGTGTGTGTGTGTGTGTGTATATATATATATATATATATATATATAAACACACATCATCACTTGGAATTGATAAAGTAAAAACTGCTATCCAATACAATCCTGTGATAAAAGTTAATCTTTCAAAAGTTCTTGGACAGTTTGATTACCAATAGCAAACACTTAAAATAAATAATCTCATTATCTGAATTCCTACATTATGCTGTACATAAAATTTGAGGTGAATTACAAATTTTTATGAAAGATAAAATATCTGCTGGAAGGTAACTTGGTAAAATTAAGAATCCTTATTCACAAGAAAGCATTATTAAAGCAAAAGACAGAAGTTGTAGAAAGGTAAATGATAATCTCACTGCATAAAAAGGCAAGGACTAGTATTCAGTATATATAATGAAGAGTAAAAATCTGAGCATTACTAAAAGTGTGAAAGTCACCTTGGACTGAAAAAGAGCACAAGCACTTCTGCTATTAATCACAAATGGAGAACAAACTCAGATGAAACCAGCTGCAAAATTAATTGTGAGTGGTTTTTGTTTCAAAGTCATGCAACAACAGTGAAATGCTATAATAGTTCCTTCTCCTAGTGAAAATTACTTGTTCATCACCAAATCCAAGAACAATTTTGCTTATCAATTTTATTTTATTTTATTTTATTTTATTTTATTTTATTTTATTTTATTATTTTACTTTTATTTATTGTTTGGTACCAGAAATTGAGCTTAGGACCTTGCACTTGCCAGAAAGGAACTTGTGCACCTGAGCTATATCCCCAGCCCTGCTTGTGGGTTTTGTGTTGTTTGTTTTGTTTTTTGTTTTTTCTTTTATTTTGAGACAGGGACTCGCTGTGCAGTTCAGGCTGGCCTTGAGCTCACTTTGTAGCCCAGGCTGGCCTCCTGCCTCAGCCTCCCGAGTACTGGGATTATAGGTGTGCATCACCATGCCTGGCCTGCTTGTGGTTTTCAATACTGGTGATACTTAATAGCTAAACATCCTTGTATAGTGACAGAACTCAACACCTGTTTCTCATAAACTTACCTCAAAGACAAGCACTAATCAGAATTTACTCCTATTTTCCTTACTCTGTTCTACAAAGCATCTAATTAGAAATCAACCTGTACAGATGATTTTCCCGTAGTCCCTCTTATGCCTCCTATAGAGTGATATTTTATGGTTCCAATGAAATTTCTTCCTTTGTATTATGAAGTTAGTACCTGAGTTTGTCAAATTACATGCTGACTTTTGCTTTTTCTTATTTATTCTTTCACTAATAGTAATCACCAAAAATTCATAAACATACAAAGACATAGTCAATATTCACTAAAGAACTATAAATTAAACCCATCATAAGGTATACCTACATATTCTTTTGAATACTGAAAGTTTAAAAGCTGAGAAAAACAAGAAGTGGAAAATATGTAATACAATCTTACCTTCCACACTGTTGGTGGCACTGTGAGTTGTTGCCTGTCTTGGAAATATTGTTTTGTAGTTTCTCCACTTCTTTGTCCTCATCAATAAAACTGATGGGTGAGGTACCAATGTACAAAGCTAAAATTTTACATTTACTGTATCAGTCTCACAACTGTAGGTGACGTTTGAGGTATGTCTGGACAGTGCACTACACAAAGAAAATCACTGAGTAAGACTCCTGGGGGTGTGACTCAGACGACACTCTGCTTTTACACTTTTCACTCGCTTGCAGTATGGATGACTGTGCTCGAAGAACCTCTTCTAGGCATAGTGAGAGTACAGAATGAGCACACAGTCTAGGAAAGAATGAAAATCTAGGACACTGGATCAAACAGAACACATACCACCTGCGCTTTTTTAACTTTTACCATGGAAAGAAAAATTTTATGACTCTCTGACACATTAGCCGCATTTGATATTAATATATAGTGATTTGAAGGCAAAATGTAAATTTAGGCAATGTAATTTATTCACCTAGACTTTTAACCAAATGGTTATACATTTGCAAGGGTCATCTTGAATTTGAAATGAAGAAAGACACATGAAATTTTAAAATAGTATGTAAATGTTAAGCATTAATTTTTATACATAAACTACAAAATTAAAATAATGAGGCAACAAAAACTGCACCTGTAATACTTCTATTTTACTATGAAATAACATGTTAGTTTATAAAAAAGTAATATACATTCTTCATGACTGTTAGTAAAATGTTCTAAAGAAAATACACTGAGATTTTAATTTTAACAACAGTAGTAGTTGTGCTCATATTTTGTGAACATAAATTTTAGGTGTGCTTATAGATAAGGTCATAAAAAATAATCAGTTAAAATAACATGGGGTTAGCTTCTTTTTTTATTTTCCACATTTTATATTACATAACCTTCTTGACTAAAAATATTCCAAGGAATTTTCAATAAATATAAAACACATAGTTTGTGTTTTCAAATGTATATTAGAAAAGAATAAAGAGAAAAATTGTAGATTTAAATTACTTTACCATCACTAGCAACACTATCTTGATAACAACATCACGAGTATTCATTTGCAAAAAAAGGTTGAACATCTACCAACAAAGGTGGAAATAAAGGCAATGTTTGTAATTTAACTGCTTTGATCAGTTTTGACATTCAGTAAATACTTGTTAAGTGGATTATAACAGTGATACTAGCCAGCCAAATAAGATGAGTGGATGAATATATATGAGAAAAATGAAAGAAAGTATGAAATATCTCAAGGAATTCATATTCCAAATGAAAATAACATGTGGGGGCTGAGGATATAGCTCAGTGGAATAAGCGCTTGCCTAGCAAGCACAGGGTCCTGAGTTAGATCCCCAGTACCGCAAAAAAAAAAAAAGAAAAAAAAAAGAAAAAAGAAAATAACATGTGAAGTTAATTAAAAATATTGAAGTTTCTTGACTAAATTATTGCATTTTAACAAGAAAATTTGTTTCTCAAACATTTCAGTAAAATATTTTAGATAGTAGTTTGAAAAATAATTATAATACCTATTTTCAAATCTAACATGAAATACGAATTTTAAAGAACAATTAACGTGATAGAATATAAAATGAGACTGAAATTGAACAAATATTTCAACCCATTTGACTTTCACACCACATCAGCAATTAAAAAGAAGTATTTCTGTCTTCAGATTTTTATCTGGAATGAACAGCAATATATGAATCACTACATACTCATTTCCCACAGAGCAGTTGTCAGTACCACATAACATTATACTTTTCTATTTTTGTAGTTACTGATCCCTTATTATTTCAGACATTAATCTTAAAAGTAGAAAGTATTGTTTATTGTTGCTATCATTTATGACTAGAAAAAGGCTTGCCATATAGTGAGTTCTTCAACTGTTTTTCATTTAATAAAACATTGTTTAGGGGTTTATGTTTAATTTTATTATCACTTTATAGTTGAAACCAATAAGTAATTCGTTATCACGCTTGTCTGCAGCCTTGTTTCAAAGATACAGTAGAAGAATGCTATGTAATTCTAACATTATTATTAATGAAAATTTAAAATGCTTTGCTTTTTCTATTAGCTCCAATATATTTATTCATGTTATCATTTCATAATAAATATTAGTATCTGACAGATTAATGTATTTTGTTTACATATTTATCCAAAAGCATATTGTGAATAAATGCTTTAAATCAGAGACATATATACATTGTATTATAATCATCTAATTTTAAATGTAGATAACTGGGATATAGAACATTTTTTACCTTTATTTTTAATGTGCTTAAAAATTAAGTAATATCAAAATAAAATCGCTTTCTAATTTATATGTATGTATACTTTGGGTTTAAAAGCAATGCTATATTCAAATTATTATATAATTTAAGAGACATATTATTTCAGAGGAATACAAATCCTCCTTATTATCCTTTAATCATCATTATGGCTTGTGTGAGGCTTAGTATTGAGGATTGGGCTCCAGCGAAGGAGAGTTCGGAGGTGGGGCTTCTGGGAAATCATAGGGTCATGGAGACTCTAACCTCATCATATGGAATAACTGCTGAATAGTACAGAGTTCAACTGTTTTATTAGGAGATGGAGCTAAATAACATGAAGCTGATTGTTGGATCCTGTGCTGTATATGGTTAACTTGCTGAACACATAGACCTCTGGTTATTCTAAAGAGGCTCCAATTTACAGTGCTATGAATTCAAGATAATACCACAGCTGAAGCAGCCAAGGACATGGTTGCTGACACTCCTATTCCAGAGCAAGAATACTGCCTACCTTAGGAATCAAACAGTTCTCTTAATTGGCAAACTCTACAGCTGGGAGAAGTCTTTGATCTATCATCCAAGGTTCTGTTCAGTTCCTGTGCTTGCCTCAGTATCCCTTTCATTTGTTTGAAAAACAAATAAATGTAGGTTGTATGGTGCAGCTCCTTGTCTTTATTCCTGAGACAGCAGTCTGATCTCCCTGGAAGCCCCACAAAACCACACTATTTGTTTCTTGTATTTAAATCATTCACAGTCCACTCATTTAGGAGTTTGGATTTTAGCCAAGACACAAATAACCGGCATCCAAACAGGGACCTGAAACCCTTGGATTAAGATTTTTAGCCTAAATGAGTGAATCTACTCAGAGTGAAAGGTTTTGAGACAGAAGAGGAATTCATGAGAAGAAACTTCACTGGGGCACCTAGGAAGAGACAGAGAGAAACAACCTTCCATGATGAAGAAGAGTGACTCTTCCATTTGTGAAAAGTATAAAATTATTCAGAAATAAAACACAAGGGAAACCACAGTTTAAGTTTAGCTCTATGAAAGAGTTCGATACACACCTTGAGTGTCAGGGTTTTCAGCCCTAGAGGCCTTTGGAGCAATACTGGCTTAGCCTAAGAGCCCCAGGAAAAGTCACACCAGACACTCAGGGGCTCACGTGCCGAGAAAAGACAACAAAAATGCTGCAAGAGATAATCATGTATAATTCATGGTTTCCTCAGACGGTCACCGTAGATACTGGTAATTAGAAAGAACTGAAAACAGTCTTAAAATGGCACATGTTACAGGGAAATATTATTTCCTCTGAGATATTTTCTCAACTTGGAATCCGATCCACTCAGTTTTTAATCTATTATTGAGCTCAAAGCCAACAGCTCCTGCTTCAGGAACAGAGGAACAGAAGCACTCAAGCAAAGGCTTCCACCCCATGGGTGGAGACTCTGTGGGGAGAACTGACTTCTCAGGCACAGAGGTCTTTACAAAAGCATCAGTTACCACTGCCAGGTATAGTTTGGGAGAGACCAATTCAAACTGAAAAGCTGAAGAAGGAACAAACCAGAACCAATCTACCTAGATATCTGGAGACGCTTAAAGTGACTGCTGAGAGCCGAAAGTGTGAGCACAGGGAGAAACTGGGACACTGCTTCTCCCATCACTTCTCACAGAAGTCAGGCAGGGGAGGAATCTGGAACAGCGGGTGCTGGGCAGCAGCACACAGTAGAAACCACAGGGCTCAGCTGACCTACCCAGGCCACAGCAAGGGAGGTAGGGGGAACCCAGACATCTGTTTTGTCAAAGCATCATGTCAGCCACAATAGGGAACACAGTCTTCATGTCCAGGCTTGGGTCACCTTTGTCCTGGCACCATTCAATAGCCACAGCTCACTGTTTCCATGCCTTACTGCATGCAGCTCACCTTTTCTTTGCCATTTCTCACATATGTGCCTGGTCAGCACTCTTACATCATCAAACAGCAGCAGCATCTGCAGCTAGTGTTGAACTGTATGGGCAGAGTCATAGCGGCCAAGGAGCAGGCTACAAACAGATTCCTCCTTCACAGAGAGCAGAAATGACCATAGTTCAATCGGCTTTTAAAAATATTCATAAAAATCACAACCAGATCCTTAGATTGGGTGCTGGGGTTCCATGCATACATGAAATCAGGGAGTGACATGCAGCCCCAGTGGAAGCCAAAGTAAAGGCACCAGAAAGCTGCCAAAGATAAAACAAAACAAAACATAAAACCTTAAAATCATTTAGGAACTTGTCAAGAGTTAAAAACCAATTGCCATAAAAGTTGTGTTAGCCCATATTACACAAAAATATCAATGAGATTTAAATTGAATAGACTTTTTTATTTCACTGATCAAGACAATGCAGTCAATAAAATCTATATTGTCTAAAATCAGGCCTACATCTCTACCTAAAATTTCTGTTAGTTTTAGACTGGTCTATATCTTTATAATTTCCTTAGGTACATCTTTGCTGCTGTGTTAAATCTTAAAGATTCCAAAAGTGCTGTTAGAGGAAAAAATATCTACGTTAAAAAATAAAACTGTATATTTTTTGGTCACAAAATAATGTGTTAATTTTTTTTTCTGGTTCTCATAGGTCATCCAAAAGCCTGCATAATATTGACAGAAATTATATTAACTCTTACTGAGAGAGATACCAGGAATGTTGTTAAAAGAAAACAAGGTATGAGAAAGTGACATATGTGTAGAGATGACTGATCTGGAGGTGATATACGGAGGAAAGAGAAATGAGTACGCTGGTATTCTTAAGAAAAAATAAAATACAAAATATATTGAATATAGCTAAAAAAGTGTTTCAGCCTTCTAAATTCTTATTATGATAAGTGATCTCTGTTAATAGACCTACAAAAAGTTCTGACTAGTTTATTTATAACTACATACTTCTGAAATTGTAAAAATACTATAATTCAATTTGACCTAAATATATCTGAGTGTACTCTGATTTTATAAACAAATTGTTTTATGTGTACTTGTTTGTTTATCTGCCTGTCCAGGTGCAAGCAGTTGTTTTATTTGAGCTCAACATTGTTTTCTTTTCTTCTTTTTGAATTTTTAAAACATTTGCCTGTAATTTATATTGACTTATAGATAAGTGTTATCAAAATTAAAGACATATTCCATTCATACTGCCAATAGATCCGAGTGATATCAAGTTTGGTTCTAATGCATATTGTTGCAATGCATATTGTTGTCTGTGCACAATAACTTGGGAATCTTCCATTGGTGAAAAAGTAAAGTGTTAATTGTTATGATCTGGTTCACATGGGTCATCAAAATTTGTTAAACTAGTTAAAGAAAATTCCCTTAGGCTGCAGGAATTGCTTCTTGGGACTCCCTTTGGTGAATAAAGAAGCAGCTACCTGGCAGTAATTTTCCAGTCCTTTGTGATAAATGATGGCCCAAGCATTCTTCATGCCCTTATGGGAGACACTCCAAAAGACGCTGTTTGAAATATTGTTGTGATATGTTTACAGTGGTCACTGGCAAAAGATGAAGTTTTCTAACCTTATTAAACCTATCCTTTTCTAAGTAAAACATAAGATTTCTTATTAAATGATGCTCTTGGCACAAAAGACATGCCCTTGTATAATATAATATCTTAAAAAATTGTTGTACAGTGTCACAACAAAGATATGTGGCTGATAGAGAACACTCCCATCACCCTCTTTACTTCCAATCCATTCCTTCATTATTTTCTGGGAATGATTGATGTGTTCTATATTTCTAAAATTTTGTGGTTTAAAGAAGTTTATAGAAATGAAATTACGTAATGTGTACATTTTAGAGACTTTTTTTTCACATTGCATGCTTCTCTGGAGCTTCATTCACATTGCTGTATGTACCAAAAGCTATTTTCATTCTCAGTACAATGCTCTGGTAGAGATCTGCCACAACTAGTTTAATCATTCCCTCATTCAAGGACACCCCAACGTTTTCATTTTCAGTGTACTATAAATATAGTTACTTTAAACATATTTGTCTCCATATTTATTCTCTATGAAAAAATCATTTGGCTATGTCAAAAGGAATATATTTATTAGAGTTTAAATTTAAATAAGTTTTTATATGATGAAATATATACCATATTGACACCAAACTTTGGTAGTACCATATTATTTCTCACTATACGTAATAATAGGTATCACTAAAAACTCTCAGTCTAAAAACTATTAGTTAACTGTCATGTTAGGCACAACTTTGATATTTAATTTATAATATACTCTTATTTTTTGTGAAATGTATACTTAATGTCTATTTGAAAGTTGAAACTTTACCATAGTTTTACTTTAAGATATAAGATAATTATATACATATGCCTTCCTTTGGTCCTGCTTGCGTAAATCAATTAGCAATTTTGGTACAACTTTCAAAGAGAAATACATTTATTTCATTCAGGTCAGATATGGTGAGTAAAAAACGATTTAGGGGTATTATTATGCTGTTCTAGTAAAATCAAAGAATAGGAAGAAGGTAAAACAGATATACGGGAGAAAGTCCTTATGTCAATATGAAGTTTTGACATTGGGCTTTGCACCAATCAATTCTTTTTTTTTTTCTTTTTTTCTTTTAAAAATAAAGGAAGAAAACATATTAACAAACAGACACCCATTTACAAAATAGTGTAAGAACAATACAAACAATAAAGAGTTACAGATAAAGTGCTGGGAAATTAATAATGGCTATTGTATTATGCATTGATATTTTCAAAGTGGTTTCTCAGGAAAAAAAATAGAGACATGCAATAATGATCAAACCAGTAATCATTAACTGTTTCTTTCAGTAAAGCAATAGAAGACAGTAGTACCACTGTTAGCTGTCCTGTATATACAGACATACATAATTTCCCCTTCTTTCCTCTCTCCTTTACCACACCCCAGTTACTCATTACTTTTGAGCATTTTCCTTTCATTTCACAATGTTTATCATACCTCCTAGTTTTTATTCACTCTGTAAATAGGAACTCTTCTCCACTGCTGGTGAAAATGTAGACTGGTGAAACCACTGTGGAAGTCAGTTTGGAAATTCCTCAGTAAACTAGATCCAGAGGTCCCATTCAACCCAGGTATTCCCCTTCTGGGTATTTTCCCAAAAGATCTGAAAACATATCACAGCGATATTTGTGCACCCATGTTCATAGCAGCACAATTTGTAATAGTCAAACTGTGGAAGCAGCCCAAATGTCCATCCACTGAACACTGGATAAAAATATTGTGGTACTTTTATATAATGGAGTATTACCCAGCAATAAAGAAAGATAAACTGGAAGCTTTTATAGGTAAATGGTCACAACGAGAGACCATACTCATAAGTAAAATAAATCAGACCTGCATGCTTAAACAACATATCGTCTCACTAGTGCACCAATAAATTCTGTAGGTGCATATGACATTGGCTTTTGTGAGTGAAGTTATAGTACTGTGTTAACAGGTAAGGCAACTGAACACAGGCACAAGTGTATTATGCAACATAAGGAGATACCCTTAGTGCACTCAGAGTATAGAAGAGACACAATATAGGCTGTGCAAAGTAAATTAGCGTGCAGTTATCCAAGGAAGGTCCTCTCAATTCAAAACTACCAAGCTTAGAACTGGAGGTGAAGCCTACAAGACAGCATAAAAGAACTAAAAAGTCTTCAGAAAGAGGGAGCTATAGGAACAAATTGAGGCACAGAAAAGAACATGCGTGTTGAAAACTTCAGTAATGTGTTAATATCAAAGTCAAACTTTGTGTGGGGATATGGTGAACTGATGGTGAAGAGACAGGATGGATTGCTTAGTAAAGCGTGCTATAAGTCTATGCCAAATACTATGAGGAATGATAAAGCACTCAATGTTAGTTTCTTTATGTAAATAATTTATTTTACTGATTCACCTTTCAAAATCCTATACTTCACCGAGCTCTCTCTTTGTAGTAGACCCTCTGTCATGTCAAACTCATATGCTAAGAGTGTTGGGAAGGTCCTCCGAGCACCATGAAATGAAGCTACTTTTCTCTCAGATAAATGGTGACTTCAAACTTGTTTTCCTCGTTAGATTTAGGACATCATCAGACCGATGTTGAGGTGAATAGGTCAGTAAGTCATGGTTCCCCTTAGGTCTTCACTCCTGAAATGTTATGTTTAAGTGTAAAACTGAGGTTAAAAAACCATGCAGGTAAATTTTCATTTAATTTTGGTAGTTCCAAGTTACTTCTATCAAATTTTTCTCTAAAGCCTTTGCATTTCATGCCAGTAAATAACACCTAAATTTGTTGATAATATATTAAAATCATTAATGAATTTCTAACAGACAACAACCACATTTAATGAACTTGTATCTCTATGTGGTACAAAGCCACAAAAGTTTTGAAGCAAAATATTCTTTATTCTAGGAACTAATATTTCTCTACACAACTTCCATAAACTAAAAATATCTTTAAGGAAGTAATTTCATGTATATTTTTCCTTAAAAATAGAACTAAAGCCAGGTGTAGTGCATATCTGCTGAGGTAGGAGGATCAGACTATGAAGCTAGATTGGCCTACTCAGTAGTAGCTGCTTCAAAATAAAATATAAAAAGAGTATGGGAGGTGGTAGAATTAGTAGTAGAATCAGTAGTAGAATTGTAATAGTAGAATATTACCTTGCATTTTTGAGTCTCTGAGTTCAAACTCTGATACAGAAAGGAAAAAGAATAACCTAAAATGTATAGCATGGAATTTTATCATTTTAAACATGTTTATAGTGTAAAGTACTAATAGAGGATATTAGTAAACTCCAAAATTTATTTCTGTTGTAAAAAGTCTAACGTATCAATGCTTCAGTGCAGAACTTCCAGCAGATGAGATACTTCCAGTCTTAGCCTGTGGTATTCGCACATTGCCTACAGTGGGACAGGCAAAGGCTCTTCCTCAACTGCAACACTAATGACAAGCATGTTGGTCATTGTACCACCCTGAGAAAGCGAATGGCATGGGTGCTCCTGGAGATCATCTATAACATCCACCTGGAGAATGTATTCTTTGTACACCAGACTTATGGGAGAAGAGATGATCGGATCATTTCAGCTTGGCTGCTCTTTTGATGTTTGTTTTGGTGTAACTCTGACTAGTTACACAGAGCCTCTAATAATGATCTGTAGTTTTCTGCACATTAATTCTGCATCACTATTTTGAAATAGAACCACAAAAGTATTTGATTGGATTCTTAATCAGTTTTCATGGCAAAAAAATTTGTACCAGTATATTTTTGAACAAAGAATATATAGAATGATTAGATAACTTAAATGGAAGATCAACCACATGCATATCTGGCACACATTTTAATCATGTAATTATTTGAACAGTTTTTATTAGTAATGACTGTAGTGTACCCTGGGTGCTTGACTCAGATCATCGTTGGCTAAATGCTTACAGGAGTGTGTCTCTTAGGAAATTGGCTTTTCTTGTTGGAAATTGCTTTGAAAAAATTCTACGTCTTTAAGAAGTAACTACTTCCAATTACTGAGTGACAAATGAATACAAAGCCCTGATCTTCCAGGCTTCTGGAACATTCAGTGTTCCTTTTGAGATCAGCAGTGGGTTCAGCTGTTACAATATTATTGGTCAAATCTCCTTTCTACTCAGTTCTCCTTTCTTAATTTTCTTTGGATTTATCTCAAGGAAAGCTATCCCTTTCCCATGTATCTGTTGATATTCAAGACGGTGACTATCCTATATTGAATACCAAAAATTTGAAGATGATCAGCAAAATATGTGTAACTTACTCTGACATACAAATATTTAAAAGACTTTCTTCAAATATCATAATGAATAAATAATACCACCATAATGATATGCATTTTTTTTTTTTTTTTTTTTTGCGGTACTGGGGATCGAACTCAGGACCCCGCGCTTGCTAGGCAAGCGCTTATTCCACTGAGCTATATCCCCAGCCCTATGATATGCATTTTTAACTTACCATTACTTTTGCTACATTTGGAGCAATTTCTAGAATCCTGTATATGTTCTGTTGCTTAGACAGAATCTAGAAGGTATACTTATCTAAACTTTTTAGTAGCCAAGTCAACTGGTACAGACATCAAAGCACTGCTTAGACTTGCCTGTGCTAGTATTTCTTTAGAAGTAGATTACATTGAAATTCATTCTATTGAAAGAAGTTGGCATGGGGGCACCTACCTTTCACAGATAACAGAATTCGCTTTCTTGAATTTCTGGAGTGCCAGCAGTGGGACAGGATGAAAACTGGGACAAGAAAAGTGTTTGTTTTTTTCCATCCTTCCTTCCTTTACTTACCTTCTCACCTCTGATTCCTTTTCTTTCTTTTCCTTTCTTTTCTTTTTTTGGGGTGTGTTTTGTTTTGTTCTGTTTTGTTTTTCTCCTCTCCTCACCTTCTCTTTTCCTTCCTCCTCCTCTACCTTCTTCTCCTCCTTCTCCTTCTCCTTCTTCTCCCTCCCCCACTCTTCCCACTCCTTTCTTTGTTGAATCTATTTATTGAGTCATTGTTGATATATACAAAGCTGCACATATATAGATGTTAATATCTACATTTCTATGAGTTTGAAGTTAAATATATGGCCATGAAATCATCATCCCATGAAAGTTGTAATCAGGTGAAATCTGCTGTACAATTGAGAGTATTTTAAGTAAAGATTAATTAGTGGCCGGCTTATGCATTTCTCAGAGCATTGTGCAGTTGCTTAATCTTTAATCAAACTTTACTGCTTTATCATCTTTTCTTTCATCTAAGAGTTTGACTACAAGATTGTGTTTTGTTTTATAAATGACACCTTCAATATATTATTAAATGTTTTATAGGTAAAATTATTTCCTTTTTATAAACATAACATAATTTCTTATGACCAAATTATTTTTAAAGGAAAATGTGAAATTTGACTATTATCCTAAATTTAACCAGAAATTTAACTTTTTGAATACAGTTACTTGAAATTGTGCTCCGAGATCTGCAAGCATACATTTTTTTCTAATATTGGAGTTCTTTAATAGTGTAGCATTTGCTATTGTCTAAAAGTTCAGTAGTATACTGGTATCTCTAAAATTCCACCTATGTGATATAAAAATAGTTTATCCATGTATTATACACTTAGTTATCCTAAGAGTAACTAAGGCTCTTTGTAAGAAATCTGCATATTTGTGATAGTTTTATTAAAATAAATATTCCAAATATTATCTCACAATTATTACTTTGATCATTATGTAGATTGCATTGAAAGACAAATCTTGCTTTTAAATGAAAAATGTAAAATAATAATAAGATTATAGATTCTGAGAACAACAAAATCATAACCACGCATCTCAATGCATGAGTTTTCTTAGATGCCATATTCTGAATTACCTATGATGTCATATTCTAAAGTAATTATTTTTAAATTGCATAATGAATGACCGCCACTATGTGTCAAGTATCACTCCAGTCATTAGTAATGTAATAGAGAGGAAAAGAATTAAAATATCCCATAGAGATCATAGTCTAATGAATTGATGCAAATTATTCAAAACAAACATAGGAGTGTTAATAATTTCCCTGTAGATATGATAGTCTATCCAATGATTAAAAGCACCTGTTAGAAAAAGTACTACCACCTGGATGAGGTTTGAAGAGAGAGATAAAACAACTCAGAATCAGACTGATTTGAGATCTGCAGAGAGTACTAAGTAAGCAGATAGTACACAGTGTTGAAAGTCCAGAATCTGTAGGAATATTAATTCTAAGGAAGAGGTGACCAATGTGGCTCACATGCAGTGATCAAAGGACAACGGACAATAGATGGGGCAGAGAAAAGGGATCACGACTTCACTTGTGGTTCTGGGCAAGGCATTGCACAGTTTTACATCTCAATTTATAAAATTTCCACATAATTAAATAATTTTTCCCACATTAGCCACTATGAAATCCTTTTACTTGCTGGCTTTTAACTAACTTTTCAATATCTGTTAAATTTCATCAGAAATACATTTGTTCAGTTATTTGATATCCTCATTAACACTTAGTGTATATTTTTAATTTTAGTATTTTTGGTGAAGACAATGGTGCACCATCATACACTATTACACACATTTTCCTGATGACAAGTTGGTATAACACATTCCCATGTGCATGGTTCCATTTGCATATTTTCAGTATGCATACCTTTTAGCAATTTTCAGATTATTGCTTTTTATTGATTGAAAATGTTTATATATATTCTGGATATATGGTTATCACATATATACTTTTCTTTTTCCATCATTTCTTTACTTCATTTCCTTTTGTTTTTGTAGTTCTCCCTCCCTTCCTTCACACATACATACACACACTAATACACAACCATGTACATACAACATATGAGAATTATATTAAATTTCCATTTGTCATTTTAGTTTTTTAAAATATTATGGTAAATGCTTTGCTGTTCCCAAACACGTTGTCTATTACAAGTTGTAAAAGTATTGTCCAATAGTTTCTTCTAGAAACCCGGTGTTTTTAGTATTTCAGGATATATCTTGAGTTAATTTCTGTGGATAGCCTAGGGTAGAGGTTTCGTTTTTCCTGTATTCGTGTACCCATATTTTCACATGCAAGTGTACTTAAGTGGTATATTTTTCAAATGTTGATTCAGTTATTTTAGTTTTTAGACTTTTTTTATTACACAGGTCTTTCTTTCTCCATTGGATAGTCTTTGCATCTCTGTCAAAATTAATTTGAGCATAAATATTTGTACATTTTTCTTGAAAACCTGTTGTTTTATGTTTTGCCTAATGATACATTTATATTGTTATGATTATAAGAACTTTCTGTAAACTTTAAAATTACATTTTGGAGGGTTGCTTGGGTATCATAGGTTACTTACTGTAGCATAAATTAGAATCAATTTGTTAATATATATCAGGAAAATGAGAGGATGAATTTGTCGCAGTGGGGAAGAGATCCGAGGGAACAAGGGAGAGGGATAAGGAGAAAGTGGCGGGAAATAATTAGAATAAAGATACGCCATGTACAGGACCTAATAACCTCATTGTGTGTGAACATTATATGTGACAACATGTGCTAAGATGAATAATATAAACAAGAATGAAAATCAGGACAGAGAAATTCAAGGGGAGGAAAGGAAAAGATTACAAAATAAACCAGCTGTTGCATGTACATGTACCCATTCTCCAAGGTGTACTGGGTGTACTACAAAGTACTAATAAAATTTGTATATGGAGAATAAAAAATAAATTTGAAAAGTCTACTTGGGATTTATTAGAGTTGCACAGGTTTTGCAGGTCAATCTTGGCAACATTGTCGTCATGACAATTTTATTTTTCCAATCTATGAACTCGACATACCTTTCCATTTAATTGAATGTAATTTCATTACTCTCAGCAAACTTTTCCATGGTTGAGTGAAATGATCTTATAAGTTTTTAAGGTTTAATAGTAAGTATTTTGTGCTATGATAAGCAGAATTGTTCTTTTCAAACTGTAAAACAATATCTCCCATGAAACCTCACTGCAAACATTCACTTTGACCTCTTTGATAATTGTACGTCATGAACTGCCATTGCCACTGTAGAGAGAGAGACAGAAATGTTGCAGTTGGCAGGCGGTGGGGGTTCTTTTATTTTTCTTTGTTTGTCTTTTAATATTAATGTGGTTTGAACCCAGGCCATTTGCAGTACTTTTCATTTTGAGACAGGATCTGGCTAAGTCTCATACATTGCCCAGGCTGTACTGGAACTCATAGTGCTGCCTCCGCCTAAACACAGCTGTGACTTCAGGCATGTTTCACCACACCTGACTGTTACTTTTCACCTTCTAATAATATATGTTCTCTCAACCAGCATATTATTTACTTCCCTGGGAAATATAATTATTAGGTAGAAAACTTCTAAGGTTTTACACCCTTTCTCAAGGTCATTTTTAATTCCTACTTTCTTCCCAAAACAACCTCACTAGAAATATTTTTTTACCATTTTCCCAGTTCAATAGCATCACAACATAAAAATTTTATTTTTGCAGAAGCATTTTCCTACTTCTTACCTGAGGAAAGACATCGTCTTATAATAAATATCTTAATTTGCATACCATCTACTGCAATGTTGCTCTCCATAAATATTTATAAATATATGTGCAATTAAATTAGATTATTATGACTGTTAACATTAGTAGCTCTACATGATAATACTTCTGAGTGTTTGACTCCAGTAAATCATTTCTTCTTCATTAACTGCCACCCTGGCCAGGACCCTGCTCAGTTACCAAGTGCCCTATATGTTTCATTTAAAACGTGGAATTATTAACCAAATTACCATGGTTTTGTTTACGTGTGGTCTTTGGTAACTTACCCAGGTGATTTTCTGTGACCAATGGGACAACAGTAAAAGCAATTCCTATAGAGGCTTTAAAAAGCACTTGCCTATTTTTATGTGCCTATTTTTCCTTTCTTAAAAGACAATCCCTGGCTAGTCTGCTCTTCAGCATTGGAATATATAATAAACACTGGAAGAGTCAGGTTGGCCAGTTTGAAGCTGTCTTAGATCTGGCAGGCCCTCTGCAAATGTGTAAGCCACACAAGATGAATGAGCAAGCCAAGACTGCCTTAGGTTATCAGATGACATCTACATCTACGTCTATGCTATGTGTATGCTATGTCTATGTAAATGTCTCTCTATCATCTATCTATCTATTATCTATGTGACTGGGTTTTCTCCTTACACATTTGCCTTTGGGATTATCAGCCACACAGCACTAATGGTGGAAGAGATAGCTTTTAATATATTATTATACAATGATACATGAACTCATTTGTGTATCACACTTTAAATATCACTGACCCAAACCATTCAAACATACTGGTTTTCCTTGAGCATATTATTTCTTTATATATAGCTCTCATTTAAACTTTCTAATTATCTACAATTTATTTATTATATTTTTCTTCATTTTATAGTTCTACAATTCAGCTTCATATATAAACTCCATGTGGCATATGTTACATTTATAACCACATTCCCACATAAAAGAGCTGGGAACGCATGAAATATTAAATAAATATTTGTGGAATTAGTATGTTCTTAAAATAGCTACATTAAGATGTAAGTTGAGTAAACTATGTTCAAGATGTGAAAATGCATCATTATTTAGCAGTCATAAGGCTTTCCTGATGAAAATTATTAGAACAAAGATATGATTTTGAAAGTTATTGATAAAAATAATTTTTGTTTCCTTATTTAAAACCTCCCCATTTTTCAAAAATTTGAAAGCAAACATCAAAAATTTAATTCTCTTTAAGATTCTGCATGTGCATGTGTGTATTGAACTTATGCATATATATATATATATACTATCTTGAATATTAAAAAAGTTTACTGTGTATATATAATGTATAAAATGTTATGTTATCAGGTACATACATGAATAATAAGATGGTTATTATAGTGAAACAAATTAATGTATCCATCATCTATAAAGGACTATTTCATTATTTCCATAACTTGTGATTTAATAATTTATGAAAACAAATGTACCTTTGACTTTACCATGATATAAACTTAAGAGTAGCAATTTGATCAGAACTTCATGAGAAAGTTAGTATACTTCATCGAGAGATATATATGCATATTAGTAACAAAAGTTATTATCAGACAATGGAATATTTACTATTTTAAAATTTTAACTGAACATTTAATGGAATTCCAGACTAAACAGAAGGTCAACCAACTTTTAAATACTGCATGAATGAACTATGGAGCAAAATCGCCAAGATAAACTTTAAGGTCAAAATAAAGAACCTGAGACTTGAATAATCAAATAAACTTAAAAAGTTAGCTACATAAGTTTGCATGTAGTTAATGGTAGTTATAAAAGTATATATTTTCAGATCCAAAACAAAATTAATTATTCTAATGCAGATTTACACACATGAAAACTTAAATAATTTTTATAGCAGCATTACAGATCATCAAATAAGTTTTTAGCATTCGTGAAATCATTTAATCATGATGAGACAACTATTTGTTCACGTTAAAAAATAACTATGGGAGACTTTACAGAAAACCCTTCTGTAAACTCCTGGTGGATTAATGAAACTATAAATTAAAACAACTGAAATTAAAAGACAGTTGTTATGACTTATATCTGAAGTTCCCACAATGCCTTATGAGCTCATAGGTGGGGTTTGTGGGAAGTAACACCATTGTGCATGGATATAGGATTAGTTCACTGTTGTTTACTTGCTTACAAAGCTTACAAAATAACATCAGCCTTCCACATACTGGGATTATTGGCAGAAACCACCATGCCTGGCTTTAATCTAGTTTTTTGTAGGACATAGCTGATGTCTCACTGGTCCTACTGTTTTGTCAGGAACTTCTTATACTACCCAATATGAAGTTAACAGGAACATAAAACATCATGAAAATAAAGTTCTATACTCTTAATATATTTTGTGTTTAGAATAAATGTCAACATCTTCAACATCAAGTATTTATTTACAAAATTTAAAAGATAACAACAGGAGTAAATTTCTATGTGAAATACAGTGAAAATATCAATAGAACCCTACAACAAAAATAATCTTTGTTTCAGTTGTCACACCCAAGGGAATCTTCACATAACAGCTGCATGTTCTATCCACACGTCTCATGTACACTGACAGCACCCATGCTTAGGTTTCCTTTCCTGTGTGACAGGCCATTCTTGTTACCACTCCTGTCTTCTCTTTTTCAGCAGCATCTCACTATATTATACAACATACACTTAGCAGGAAAATAAGGTATTAATAAATTAAATATTAAATATATAAGGAATGCCTAGTATAAACATCATTTTATATCAGCTGTTTATTTGCTTACAAAACTTGCAAAATAATATTAGAAATAAATACCTGTGTAACTATAATAAAAATACACACAAAAGTCAACCGCAGAAAAAATCTTTCCTTCAGTCATCACACCCAGTGCTGTCCTCAAACATGACTTGTGCAAGTACCATGTAGAAGTATCACTAACACTGATACATATATGTTTGTTTTCCTGTCCATTGTTAGTGTACAGTTGACATTTTTTTGATTTTCCTGTTGTCATAGTAGGTCTTTGTGTTGGTGCAACTGCCTATTCACATGTCAGTTCATCAGTCTATTCCAGAATATTTTTGCATAGTTCTTTGGGCAGAAATATTTCAGTTTTCCACTGCTGTAAGTTGTGTTTTATCGGTTTCAATCACAATCCTCTAAGGAAATTTCTCAGTCATATTTTTCACTGGTTATTTTCTTTGTAAACTATGAAGTTACGTATGCCACACATGCTAGAGTGCGATAAAACGCAATGCTTTGTGTTTCAAACGACCTCATAGTTGCTGCATAACTTATCAACAACTTCTGCTCTGCCTTTGATATTATTATAAAAGTTTAGTTCCCTGGCTTCCTCTTTATTGAGTTTTCTCTGTCAGTCTTGTAGTCATGATGCGCTGTTGACATCAGTAGTACTCCGTTTCATCTTTGCCGTATATGAGTCCAATACTACATCCTTTAAAACCCAGAGAAGGTAGTATACAATGATCTATTTTGAACTTGCAGAATTTCATTGGGAATATCTGCTTTGTCCTGTCATATAATTCTGCTGTTTGTCAAGTTTGCTCTGTAGCCAATGTAACATGAATGGATAACTGATCAACTAATTCTCAAATGTCACATTCCAATTAGTTTGGGAGATAGGAACAACAAGTTATTTGTAACATTGATTTGGTTTATTACTGAAAAAATAAAGACCTGATGGCTGAGTTCCAGGATAATTAATGGTATATGTCTTCATATCAACCAGAGCATATATTTTTATATTGTACTTTGAAGACTTATTTCAGAAATACCACCAAAAGCTACAGAGACCAGAAAATCTGACAAGCTACTCATCAATAGTCACATATTCAGATAGTGTGTAAATTGCTCGATATTTTGAAACAAAGCTCTCAAACAATGAGTGGATAGTAGCCAGATCATCATTCTTTTTCTTTCTTAGTTGGGTTGCCATCAAACTTCAGGCAGTTTTGAATGAAAATAAATCTCCTTAGTGTCATTGTTATTCTAAAACCCTCATATCCACACACCATCACATCTCCATAAATTTTTGACACTCCTGTGATTACTATTAGAAAGCCCTGCTAAGTACAGCAGCCCTATGAATGCTTTCAGTTCAAACAGAAAAGTGTCATAATAAACACATTTTCAAGTATGACTATTTCTGCATGCAGAACGTTTTACTTGTATTTCATCACTTGTGTATTTCGCATCTTGTATCATGTTGTCAGTTACAGCTTCCAACATGGAATAACTTGCTAGCATTCCATTCGGAGGTTTCACCCCTACCAACAACCTAATTATATTTTCAGACCTACTTCTAACATTAGATCATTTAAGAATGAGTGATCATTTTGTTGCATTTCAATGAGTAAAATATGTACTCAGCCTTATTGTTTTCTTCATCATTTGAATCAAGGAGGTCTTCATTTTCTGTGTCCGTACAGGTCAATTTGTGCTCTATTCAGTGTCCCAGAGATTTGGGCTCAAATGGCCAATATCAAAGTCATCACCATCATCATCATCTGTGCATAAGTCACCTGATGACTCACTTTTGACTTCCTTCCAAAGCTAAAATCTGATTTTTCCTCTGCCGTTGTACTAAGCTGGGCTACTTCTACAAGAAAAATCAAAAGAAAACTTTTCTAAAATCCTAAATGCACAGTAATTAGCAGTGACAGTTTAATGGATAAAACTCATCTGTTGCTGCTTTGAAGGGCCTGTTCATATTTTCCCCTTCTACTGCCAAGTGTGTAAATATGCAGATGGGCTCTTGTTTGCCCTAAGCTCAGCTACAGTGAACCACACAGGCTTCCAGTATGGTAAAGTATATATTTACATTATGAGAGAATGGCAAGGGTGTATTTTACCCCACGTGATTCCCAAGGGAATATACACAAAACAGTTACATGGAACACAGTGTGGGTATAAATCACAAACTGACAATTGCACACATATGCACACACCTTGCCATTCATCCTACCAAGTGGCTAAAAATGAAGATTGCTTCCTACATTCCCCAGGCACAGCTACTGAGATGTACAACCAGATACCCTATGCTAAAGTATAGAATTTGATTACTAAACTATGGAGCAGGTGTATTTTATCTAATATGTTGTTCCATTAAAAGTAAAGCCAAAATAGAGGGTAGAGAATACTGAAAAATAGTGCAAATAAGATTTTTGGAAAAGGTCTTCCTGTTAAGACATTTACATAATGGAGGGGGAGAGGGAAGAACACGCTTGAGCAAAACATTTAGCCAAAGAGAACTTCCATTGCAATGGTGCTGAGGGGAATATGTCTGAAATGTTTAAGAAATAGAAACATAACATGCCACATTTCAAAAATAATATCCAAAAGATAAAAGTATCACAATTCTTAAATAAACACATTTAAATATCTCTGAGAAATAATTATTTGAAAAAATAAAATGCACAGCTTATATTTCCACAGAGACTAGAAGCGATTTGGAATTTTATTCTTCCCAAAAGTAAATAAGGGCAGTTTTAATATGTTTTCGCTCTTCTTTATAATATATAATATGACAATGACTTTACAAAAATTTACTCATTAAATTTAGTATGTTAGATATACATCCACTTTCTTCTATAGAAATGTAATTGATGTGCAATGAAAACTCTATTTAAAATTCATCAGAAATATTTTTGTGTAGATATTTTAATGAAATGAAGCGCTACAGAATTTTGATGATTCCATACAAATGTATTCTAATTCATACTTGTGCTGCAGAATATGAAGTGCGCTTGACAAACATGCAGAGGAAACAAGAATGTTGGACGGAGAATCTGGGGTGTAAACAAACACTGTGCTCTTTCGGTCTTCTAGGGATGTGAAGAGCTCTAAATTTTGAAGCAAGTCAGAGCTATAATGTAAGTATTAAGGAACAACGACAGGACAGAAAAGGCATAGAAGATTGAAATCTTACGATGACACAACAGTAACAACAGCACATCATCGTCAAAATAGCTCACCGTTAAAGTGAAATTAGTATGAGGGTAAAACAGCCACAATTTTAAAAAACCAGAATTGGATAGAACTCCTTGTCAGAAACAAGAGAATTTCTCAAAAGTGTGTAAAAATGTTCTAAACATTTGTTTACGTACCTAAAGAGTTCAAGACAGTAGCAAATATTCCCCTTCCTTCCCTCTCTGTATCTATCTGTATCATCTACACCATGTCTATATCTACATCACCTACATATATATAGATTATATATGTATCTCCATATATATCAGAAACGCTTTTAGGTTATCTGTATCTCACTCCTTTTACTGATGAAATATATAACTGAAGTGTTTTAACTTTAATTTGTTATCTGTATCCCACTTCCTTTGATTGATGAATTGTGAAAAGGTTTTAGTATTATACTCAAGCTTAATTACTGGCTCTACTTTAAGTAGAGATAATTTAATGGTATATGTTTGTATTCCTGTGGCAGCTATAAAAATTACGTCAGATTTTGCAAAAAATTGATGTAACCAGTGGTGTACTGGTTCAAAGTTTAGGATGCCAAATATTCAAAATTGGTTTTGTCCTATTCAGCAATATTTCCAGGTTCTAGTAATTAGGTCTTATGATATTTTTGAAAGGTTATGAATATGCTTACCATAACATGAAGAAATATTTTCTTCTTT
>PVLD010014636.1:20982-51701 GCA_004027595.1 Dinomys branickii | reverse complement strand
AGTTTCACATTTGGGACCAGGGTGAAAGGTTGGTCAGAAAAGGCCAGAAGATCAAAACAGGCTCCCTGCCCCGGTGCCTTTTATCTCAGCTCCCTGATCAGCAACCTCCAGGTTCTGCTTAATGAGAGGACAACAGGCCCCAGGAGCACAGGGACCTGATGACCCAGCTTGCCAAGGATAGCCTTCACGAGAAAGCAAATGTCCTCATTTACCTTGAGAAAGGACTTTTAGTTTGTTTTTGTGGTACTGGGAATACCATGGAGCTATGTTCCCAGCTGTCTTTAGTTATTTTGAGAAGGGTCTCCCCAAATTGCCCAGGCTAGTCTTTAACTTGCAGTCCTCCCACCTTAGCCTCCCCAGTAGTTGGGATTACACCGCTATTGCATCCAGCAGAAAGGCCTCTTAAGTAGAGGCCTTTGCCAGAAATAAATGTATGAGGATGTAGTTGGACTACCTCCATTTCCCCTGCAGCCTTGGCTGGCTGCCTGCCTGCTGCGCAGAGGCATGGTGCCTCTTTGGTAGCTGCTGGCTGCAGCCTCTGCCCTCGGGCTAAGTCCTCAGAATGGGTCCACAGCCTGGCCACTTTGTAGGCTTCCCTGTAAGGACAAAGGGTGATTTGGGGAGGGCAATACCCTCCCAAGGAACGATCCAATGACCATTCCTGACTCATTTTTGATTCTGGGCTGTTCTACCACATCTCTTGCAACTCCCTCTTCATTTACACTGTATCCTGGCTCACATGTTGTTCCATGACAATTCCTTTTCCAGCTCCTTTCTGGGTCCTCTGTCCACTGCCTTTTGTTATTTTTATTTTCTCTTCTTATGTCCTTTTCCAAGAACATTTCAGCTTTTCCCGTGCTTTTAACAGAGGAAAAGCCAGTATGTCTAGATGAGCGCCTGTGGACTTCACTTATTCAAGTAAAACTCATTCTGTTCCCCATGTTCTTAGCATTTCTAGTTGTCTTAGTTACTTTTCTCTTTGCTGAGACAAAATACCCAATACCTACAGTCTGTAAAAGTTAGAAAGCCAGGAGAAGCTTTGGCTCCTCCTTCTCTAGCCTACCTTTAAAATTTTTCTCCAGTCTATCCCCTTTTCTGCAGGCTCATGGCCCTTGGAGGTGGTACTATTTATATAGAGTGGTAAGAATTCAAGCTGAATGTGGTGCTGTATACCTGTAGTCCCAGTGCTTGGGAGGCTGAAGCAGGAAGATTTTCATGAGTTTGAGGCCAGCCTGAACTACATAGCAAGACTGTCTCAAAAGCCAAGCATCAATCAGTGTTTTACTAGAGAAACAGATATAATACAAGATATACAGATGTATATGAAATTATAAGATCAGGAGGGCTACACCTACTCCCTGGGTGGTAGGAAGGACTGGGGGGTGCTGACGGCTTACCTGACTTGGGCCTGAGCGAGCACCGGGAATTAAACTCAGTACCTTGTTCTTGCCCAGCAAGAGGCCTGGCCCAAGTTTAATTTTCTGAAATCAATGCCTTGTTCTTGCATAGGGTGTTCCCACAGATTAGAATGCCTCTCTTCTTAAATCTGATAATTTCTCCTTTACTTTTCAGACCAGATCAACTGGCACTAGGAAATATGTCCAGCCCTTTAATTCAAAGACCCCCTTTTCTGCGGATCACTGATGCTTAATTTATTTGACGACGTATGTCTATGACTTGTACCAGGACAGTAAGCTTCTTAGAACATTAACATGGTACCGGGAATCGAACTCAGGTCCTCACACTTGCCAGGCAGGCGCTGTGCCGCTGAGCTACATCTCTGGCTCCAACAATGTTTGTTTATCTCTGCATCCACCACTTGGTTTAGTGCACAGTATCACGCGGGCCGAAAAGAGAAAGCGATCCAGAAACACTGGGAAGCCAAGCAGGGTAAAAAGGCACATTAGGGGAAAGGAAGAAGGCAAGGGCTGCCCGAAATGAGCCGGTTTGGCAAAGGAGCCTTAGAAGAACAGTAAATCAAATCGTTGACTGATTTGGGGTATACAGTGTGAGTAGGACCCCTTTCCCAGCCTCGGGTGCGCCTTCTCAGCCTTGCTGCTCTCTTCTCCCCACCCGGGATGGAGGCCTCCGTTGCCCAGAACTACAACCCCCAGAGTTCCCTGCGCTGCGGGCCGGAAGTAGCCTTTCCAGTGTTGGCGACGGCGAGGGCCGGCCGCCCAGCGGCGGGAGATTCAAACCTGGAAGGAGCAACATGGAAGGCGGCGGATCGCGCCGGGGTCGGGAAGTCTGTGAGTCAGAAGGACCCGTGTGTGTGTGTGTGTGTGTGTGTGTGTGTGTGGCGGGGGTCTGTCGGGATGTGGCTGGAGGGGGTTTGGCAACATGGGCGGTGGGGCGGGGGGCTGCTCAGTGCAGAGGGAATGGGAACCCCGGTGCCCGTGGGCAGGACCGCGGTCCCGCTTCGCACCTGTCGAACAGTTGTCTTCCTGTTTCCAGATTCCGGGGCTCCAGGGTTGGGAGATTGTGCGAGGTGGTTTAGATGACCCTTTAAGCTCCGGGTTACTTACGGTTACCAAGCGCTGTCCTGGAGCAAGACTCTGGGAACGCTTGCACTTTTGAGTTGCCCCTTGGAAGCTGGACGTGGGTGTGTACCACTGTAATCTCACCATGTGAGGTAGTGGGGGCTTAGGCAGGAGGATCGCTTGAGTTCGAGGCCAGCCTGTGCTACGCTGCTACGTAGTGAGCCAAAGGCCAGTTGTACAAGACCCTGTCTCAAAAACAAAAGAGGTACAAACCAACTGGGTGTGGTGGATGGGCCTATGAGCCCCTCACCCGAAGATGGAAAGTTCAAGGCCAGCCTGAGCAAATAAGTCAGTTAGACCCTCTGTCAAAATAAAATAAGCCAGGGCTGGTGACACCCACCTGTAATCCCAACATTCCAGAGGCTGAGGCAGTACCAGTGCTATAAATTCCAGGCTGGCTTATGCTCCATAGTGAGTTCAAGGCCAGGCTGAACTATATATAGCAAGACCCTGTTTCAAAAAACAACACAAACAAAAAGGGCCTGGGGAAGATAGAGCTCAGTGTGAAGTCCCTGGGTTGAATCCCCAGTACCACCACAAACAAAATGGTAAAACACAAGACAATTCCTCCCAAACCGCAGGGAACCAGGATTGCCTGAGACAAAATGCAGAGTCCTGAGCTCCACCCGACAGCTTCGGTTCCAGTAGGCCTGGATTCCAGCCTGTTGTCTGCATTTATAACTAGCAGCGCTAGGGTTGGAGAGAGGGAGGGGGAGGGTCTGGAGAGGGAAGGATGGGAAGGCAGAAAGGTTTCTGTCCAAACATCCCTAGTTAACTGCAAAACCTGCTCCTCTTCCTTCACCCCTCCTCCTACATTAGGATTCAAAGAGCAAAGTCCACCTACCTCTCAAAGGAAAGCTAGTTCCAGCCTAGAATAGGCAGGAAAAATATTTTGTGGGTTTGTTTTTTTTTTCATGAGGCGCTGTGTGTGTACAAAGTCCCACCCATCTCAGTCCATAACTCCGAGGTGAGGTCACTCACTTACTGGTTTATTTTCCATGCTTAACAACCAACACTTGTTCCCTGTCCACCTCCTCAGAGGAACCCATGGATTTCCTGCAGTTGGCCAGTGCTTTCAAATCTGTACTTCAAAATGTGTGTGCATGTGTTTTAACTTTCTTAACTGCCAATTCAAATAAGCTCTGCCCTCTCCAAATCTTACTGCCAGATATGCAGTATGTGGAAATAGGATAAAAAATGAGGGCCACACTCTTAAGTGCTGAGTCAAGGACAGATTGAGCAAGCCTTGTTTCTGCAGGCCCCCTAAGTTCCTAAATTGTTTTCTTTTTTCTTTTGGAGACAAGGTCTTGCATGTAGTTCAGGCTGGCCTTGAGCTCGCTTTGTAGCCCAGGCTGGCCTGGAACTCGCAGAGATCCTCCTGCCTCAGCCTCCTGAGTGATGGGATTACAGGTGTGTGCCACCACACCCAGCTCTAAATTGTTTTCTTTTGTGTGTATGCAGCTTTCTCTCACTGTGAGATTTGATATTATCTTCTCTAAGGAGAGGTGGAGGAGAGGAAGAGAGAGAAACATAAAGGAACCATGGCTACAGAAGAATAGGAATAGGGACCAAAAGGAGTCCCTATTCTTTTTTTTTTTTTTTTTAATGATGCTGGGAATTGAATTCAGAACCTTGTACTTGCCAGGCAGGTGCTCCTGCTGCAGAGCTATATCCTCAGCCAAGTCCCTATTCTTGAGTTTAGAGATCAGAGTTGTCTGCATCTTATTAGATTTGAAGATTATTTTCCTTCTCTGGTGATCTATGCCAAAAAAGAATAATAAAGATACCTTTGTGTAATAAAGATACTTTTTTTTAAGAAAGAAATTCTTTGTCCTTCCACTTAATGCCAAGGGCTGTGGTCCCCTCTGTCGGGCCTCCTTTCCCCCATTTCTGTCCGTTGGGGTGGGGGGTACTGAGGACTGAACCCAGAGCTTCACATATGGTACCCAAGGGTTCTACCACTGAGCTGCTTCCTCATCCATTTTTTTAAAAAATTCTTTTTTTTTTTTATTTTGATATGGAATCTCTAAATTTCCCAGGCTAGCCTCAAATTCATGGTCTCCCTTTCTCAGCCTCCTGAGTAGCTGGGATTATAGGCATTTGCCACTAAACTCAGCCTACCTGTTCATTCTGTAAGACCTAGCTCACTCGGGATGGTGGTGCATGCCCATAATCCTAGCACTTGGGATCTAAGGCAGGAGGATTGAAAGTTCAAGCACAGCCTGGGCAGTTTAGCAATTTAGCAAGACTGTGTCTCAAAAAAAAAAATTGTATAAGGGCCAGGGATATAGTTCAGTGGCACAAGCGCCTGCCTGGCAAGTGCAAGGTCCTGAGTTCAACTCCAGGTACCAATATATATCAATATATATCTATATATATATCTATCTATATATATATATATATATATAGATATATATGAATGAGAGAGCTGGAGAGGTAGCTCAATGCAAAGGCCCTAGATTTAATCCCCAATACCACAAAAAGGAAAAGAAACGAAAAAAAAAGACCTAGCTCACAGGTAGAATCCTTCACTTCCTCTGCTACTTCTGTAGATTTCATTTACAGAAAATGATCACTCATTACCTTCTGCTGGATGTATTTACTTAGAAATTTTTCTCTTCTAACACTGCCCTGTGTTTCTTTTTTTTTTTTTTTTTTGCGGTACTGGGGACCGAACTCAGGGCCCTGCGCTTGCTAGGCAGGCGCTTATTCCACTGAGCTATATCCCCAGCCCTGCCCTGTGTTTCTTGACAGTAGAAGTCCAACAGCCCTGGCCTGAGGAAAGAAGTATTGCATGAATGAATGAATGGTTGTTGCACGGAGCCCTAGCTTAGTCTGTTAACACAGCCTCTGACCAATCACCTAATGAAGAAGACACAGGTCCAGTTTTCGGAGAACCCGGTCTAACCAGGGATAAGATAAAGAGCTATGTTGCCAGCCAAGGAAGAGGCGCTGGGCACCTCTGCTGGACAGCTCTGTGGGAAGGTGTGACATAGGCTTGAGAAGGAGGACCGGAAGCTAACTGAGGAGGAAAGAAGAGGGGGCCCCTGAGAAAGGTGGTCTTGAATGAGGAGTTGGGACACACGGGAGATGCTTTGGGTCTCTGGGCAGGTGTGTGTACCAAAATCTCTCTCTCTCTCTTTTTTTTTGAGAGAACTGCTCAAGCCGAGCTTGAATTTGCAGTCTTCCCTTCCTCAGCCAACAGAGTACTGGGGTTACAGTACCACTGCTCCCAGCCCTAGCGATATCTTTAAGAAGCCTCGGAGCTGAGGTCCCTGTCAAACTCCCCCCTTTATTGGTCTTCTCCCCTCAGATGAACGCCTCACAGCTGAGGAGATGGATGAGCAGAGGCGGCAGAATGTCGCTTATCAGTACCTGTGCCGGCTGGAGGAAGCCAAGCGGTGAGCGGAGTCAGGAAAATGGAATCTCTGTGGTCTGCCTTTCCCATCCTCCCCATCCCAGACACCTGCCCTAAGGCCAGTGCAACAGGACAAGGGCCCATGCTGTGGGAAACAGCAGGTTGAAACAGCATCTTCTGTTTTTTTAAGGCAAATTCCAAACATTACATCCTTTGATCCTCCTATGTCCTTCAAAACATACCTAAGGTCTATGGACATTTGCTTACATAACCACAGGGCCATTATAATACTCAAAGTATCTGTAAATCCCTAGAAGATCAATACTCGGGTCATTTGCAAATTGTCCTGATTGTCTAAAAAGAAAGACCTGATTTTTCAAATGGCTCATGCAAATAAGGATCTAAAAAACTCACATATTACACTTGTCTCTTAAGCCTTCTTTCATCTGGAGCAGCTCACCTCCCCTTTTTCGTTTTCTATGTCACTGACTTGTTTAAGAAACTAGATGACTTTTCTTGTAGAACATCCTACATCCTGACTTTATTTGCTTCCTTGTGTCATTCAACTTGTTCCTCTAAGCAACATATTTCCTATAAATGGATGTTGGCGGTAAAGGCTTGATTGGATTCAGGTTCGACTTGTTTGACAAGAAGACTTCACTGGTGGTGCTCTGTGTTCTGTATCACATCTCCTAGGAGGCACAGTGACTGCTCGTCCCACCTTCAGTGAAATTAAGTCTGAACTGGGAATTCAGGTGATAACCTGATGTCTGTGTCATAAGATTCCCCATTAACCTTTCATCTAATGCCCTCCTGGATTATTGGTCCTCTTATCAGGGATTCAAAATGACTATTTTCTAATTCTATCCTTGCTTCTTCATTATTTACCTGAAATTCTTTCCTTTAAAAAAAAAAACTTTCCCACATCATCTCAGTGCTCTCTGGTTACCCTGCAACTCAGTTTGTCTGAGAGGGACAGGATAAATACTTAATTCTTTCCTTTTACCGAATAGTCTACTTTTAATGTTTTCCCAAAAAGTAGGTAGGATGGAGCAGATAGGAGATCAGGCATCAGATCAGGCTGTGGCTGGTCTCTTTGGAAACTTACTTTCTTGTAGACTTAATACATAAGGAAATTAGGAAATTTCATCAGAGAAACCTTTTTTTCTCTCCCTTGTGAAACTACCAGCAACAATGTATTTTATAAATTTACATTCAAAGTGTTTTCACATTCAGTAGTTCTTTTGATCCTGGCAGCTGCCCACTGCTATAGGAAGTCTGGGTAGTATTACCCTCATTTTGCAGATTATGTAGCTGAGGCTCAGAGAAGATGTAGGGGAGATGGCATGGAAAATGAGCCTTCTGATTCCAAGAGTCTGTGTAACACGACTCACTGAAGATGGGCAGGCGCAGGATCCGTAGAGCAGACTTTTGGAGCAGGTGGGGCTCAGAGTTGGTCAGTCTGGGTGTTTGGGGCAGCCTGGGAGGAAGTAGGAAGAGCCATGTCATGAAGGGGGTGGGGGGCAGAGGACAGGAATAGGAGGTGGGGGAGGCTCAGGGTCCACTCTAGGAGAGAGGGAGACAGATCCTGCAGTTGGAATAAACCAGCATGGCTGCCAGAGTGAGTGAGAGGTGCTCTCCTGCCTGTAGCTGGATGGAGGCCTGCCTGAAGGAGGAGCTTCCTTCCCCGGTGGAGTTGGAGGAGAGCCTTCGGAACGGGGTGCTGCTGGCCAAGCTGGGCCATTGCTTTGCACCATCTGTGGTCCCCTTGAAGAAGATCTATGACGTGGAACAACTGCGGTACCAGGTAGGCATTATATACTCCACCTCTACCTTCTTCCTGTAGCTATTCCTCCTCTTTGCAGCCATGAGCATGGGTGACCATACATTTTATTGTCCAAATCTGGACAATTAAAGGAGGAAAGTGGGTACGTTTACTCACTGCACTGGGGCAGCAGGTATTAATCAGTGTCTCTCCTGAGAATAGACTAGGGACTGCTACGGGATGGGAAGAGATCCAGGGGCAGTAGCAAGGGAAGGGAGGGTGAGAGAAGGTACAAAGGAGGGTAGGCATGATCAAGGCACCATGCATGCATGAAAATGTCACAGTGAACCCCGTTAACTTGTGCTATCTGTGTATATTAAAAACTTTTAAAATAAAATGTCAGTGTCGCCCAGTCAGGTGGTTGTATATTATCTGTTAGCAGCAAGGGACAGTTGTTAGGTGGGTTTTAAGCTACCCCCAAAAAAAGATGGCCCCAATGGCCTGGGGCTATAGCTCAGTGGTAGCACATTTGCCTATCATATGCAAGGCCCTGGGTTCAATCTCTATCACCACCCAAAAAAAGATGGCTCCTAGAAGCCAACTGCCTGCAGATTCTTCTACCCATGCTCTACATTCCAAGCACGTAGGGTTAACCACTCTGAAGGGTCTTCCCGGGCATGTACCCCTTCTCTGTGCTCTAGCCTCACCAGGAAGAGTTACCAGCAGAGGCATCCATTCCTGGTGATTTGTGTTTCTGTCCTTGGCTGGGGGATCCATGGGGTGGGGTCCTCTTGTCCTTGGCCTTTCCTCTTGAATCGCTAAGCTGTAGTCCAGGCTCTGACTATAGGAAGCACTGAGAACTATGGAAATAGATTCTCCTCTCCTTTCTTCCCTTTCAGGCAACTGGCTTGCATTTCCGGCACACAGACAATATCAACTTTTGGCTGTCTGCAATAGCCCACATCGGTCTGCCTTCGGTACTACTGGGCCTCAAGATTGTCACTCACTTCTACCATTCACAAGTCCCCCAGCCACTCATGCTTTACCTCCCTGGTTACGTGGAGTATCCATGTCTGTGTATCTTTTTGTTTGTTTTTTTGAAACAGGATCTTGCTATGCAGTTTAGGCAGGCCTTAAACTCACTGTGTAGCCAAAGCTGGCTTCAAACTCACAGTGATCCTCCTGCCTCAGCCTCCCAAGTGCTGGCGTGTACCACCATGCCTGGTTCCATGTATCTTCTAAATTAATATAACATAACAGAACAGTTCCTTGGGGCTATGTTTGTTTGAACCAGGTCACCTGGTTACTGCCTCTGCTTCCCTGTAGGTAAAGGGAAGGCAAGGCCCTGCGGCCTGAGTCACTCCTTCTCATTATATAGTGAGGCCCCCAGAGAGTGCAGGAGATAGGGCTCAGGTCAGCCAGTCATCCTTCCACCTGAACTTCACAGGGAAGCAAAGGCACACCTGTCCCCAGGCCCCAAGGTGACAGACTGCAGGTTGGAAGCTAAGGCCTAGGACCCCACCTGGACACATGATGCATGCCGTCTTGTTGTGTCTCTGTTCCTCACCTGTAAAGTAATCCTGTCCTATTTTTAATGTTGGCAGAAGGGTCACATGCTGTATATAAATTCCAAAGAACTATACAATTTCTTTTTTTGGGACAAGATCTCACCATGTAGTTCAGGCTGGCTTTGAACTCACTATGGCGCCCAGGCCTCCCAAATGCTGGGATTACAGTCATGCACCACTGCGCCCAACAAAAGCTATACAAATTAAGGCATGATAGGGTCCTACAATGTATGGTTTTATTCTGTTCTGTTTTCCTCCCCTGTAAATGAACTCTAAGATGAGGAAACAGCGGTAAAGAAAGACGCTTATGTGTCCTTGGTGAGGCCAGCATACTCTTGGTCCATTATCATGCCCCCAAATGTGGCCAGGGTGCGTTAGTCCTCATCACAATTGCAACATGGCATGGGAAGATGTATCTGGAGCCACCCAGTTCTTAGCAAGATCCTCACTGATCAGAAGGCCCTGGTGTGGAGATGGGCACCTTGCCCTGCTGCCTTTGGTCCATGGCCATGTATGCCTTGTTGGCCCCTTCTGGCCATGTTTCTTCCCCCAGGGACACCTTTCTAGGAACACAAGCTCGCCATGGCTCTCAAGTGACTGGCCCTGTTCTTCCCAGAGGATGTGGCTTGTGTCCTGTGGCCTAATAGCCTCATCTACCATTCCATGCAACCAGGGCTCCATGTGACCATGTGTCTGTAGCTTAGCATGTGTCCCATGTGCCTTTCTCTGTAACACTGGGCTGGCTGGAAATGGTTGTGGAGACTGATCAAGCACCCAGATAGAAGGGGAACACACCCCTCAGGTTAGAGAGGAGACCTAGTGCTTGACTCCCTCTCCATGCCTGGTGCTTCTCCAGTTACTACAGCTGACTGGTTTTCCTCTAGACCTTCTTCCCAGAGACCACAGACATTTATGACAAGAAGAATATGCCCCGTGTGATCTACTGTATCCATGCTCTCAGGTGAGAGACCCTGAACTTGTCACTGGGTTTCCTCCAAGTGGATGTGACCCATGATTGACAGCAATAGCAAACCAGGAAGAACAGCTTGCTGTAGTTGGACCATGGGGAGCACTTGTGGGGAGTGTGAGATTTCATGTTCACAGGGGTGTTTAGATTGATGTGCATGTTTGCAGGCATATTTGTATGGGTAAAGGGAAAGAACAGAAAGTATAGGGTCTTTAGCCTGAGATTGGGTTGAAGGAATCAGAACAGGATGCATGTGGAGGGTCATGCACAGGCTGGGAATGTAGCATGGAGGTAGAGTGCTTGTCCAGCATATGCAAGGGTCTAGGTTCAATCCTCAACACCACCAAAAAAAGCATTGTATGCAAGCCACACAGTGGGTGGAGGCTGTTGGGTCCTACTCATGGCAGCCTGCGGCAGTTTAGCTGGCCGCATCCCGGGAATTGGACTGCTAGATCATAATGGCCATTTTATTGCTTCCTGCCTTCACTTCCCATGGGCTATTATGCTTCTGTTCCTTGGCTCAGCAGGTCTCTGCTTGCAGTGCCTTTCCTGTCCTCCGTCACCATCCTGTGACTTGGTCTTGCCAAGTGTGCTCCGGGAAGCCTTCCCAACCCCACCAGGCCTCCCACACCTTATTTATCTCTTCTGTACTTGCCTTGGGCTGGTGCATAATAGCATTTTTTTCCTGTGGAATGGAGGTTACTCAAGGGTAGCTTGAGTGGTCTTCACGTCCAAGTCAGCCTAGTATATGTCCTTTGCCTGCCTGTTGTCCTGGGCACCAGTGCCTTCCAACACCTTCCATTCTTTCCCAGTCTCTTCCTCTTCCGGCTGGGATTGGCCCCTCAAATACATGATCTCTATGGGAAAGTGAAATTCACAGGTAAGCCCGGCTCCTTCCCCAACTACCACTCTGGGCAGGGTCTTGGGGGTCTGGGCCTGATGAAAGGTCCTGGTGGTGTCTTTGCAGCTGAGGAACTCAGCAACATGGCCTCTGAACTTGCCAAATACGGCCTCCAGTTGCCTGCCTTCGGCAAGATTGGGGGCATCCTGGCCCACGAGCTCTCTGTGGATGAGGCTGCAGGTAGGGACCAGCCACTGCCCTGCTAGGAATAGATGAGGTGAGCATGGGGGAGCTCCAGGCCTGCCGATGCTTGGAGGGGCCCTGGCTGCCTCTCGCCCACAGGTAGGGCAATCAGGTTACCTGGTTTGCCTGTGCCCGACGATGGGGAAGGGTGTGATATCAGACCAGTCTGCAACTGGCTGTACGCAGGCCTGGGGTTCTTTCTCGCCTCCTGACCTTATTTCCATGCCCCCTCCCTCCCAGTCCATGCAGCTGTTCTTGCCATCAATGAGGCAGTGGAGCGAGGGGTGGTCGAGGACACCTTTACTGCCTTGCAGAATCCCAGTGCTCTCCTGGGTAATCTGCGGGAGCCTCTGGCAGCCATCTACCAAGAGCTGCTGGCCCAGGCCAAAATGGAGAAGACTACCAATGCCAGGAACCATGTAAGGAGGGATCTTAGGGTGCTGAGGCCAAAAAGTTGAGTGACCTGAAGTCTCAAGTAAAACCAGGATTCTTTTTGTCCTGTTTCCAGTTCCAGAGCTGCTTCTTAGAGAAGCTGTTAATTTGTCAGTGATCTTAGAGAAATAGGGGAACCCAGGAGAAAGATGTGAATTCAGAAGAGAAGCCTGGAAAAGATGATCTCGGGGGATGATCTTCAGGGAGGCCTAAGGGTGCCCTGAAATGTGGAACAGGATGAGAGTGGACTGGAGATTCCCAAGGCTGGTTTAACTTAACTGTGTCAGACCACAGTTTCCCCAGAGTGCTTCTGAGCTGACTGAGCTTGGCCTTGGGAAGTTCCCCAGAAGTCAGTATGGACAGGGAGGGAGGCATGGGAGAGGACTACTTTGGTTCCCTTCTCCTTTAGTTTTTGCAGGATGACAGAGGAAGCCAGGACATCTATGACTACTACCTAACCCAGGCTGAAATCCAGGGCAACATTAACCATGTCAATGGTGAGGAACAGGCTGAGGGGGGCTTGCAGGTGTGCTCAGGGTCGGTACTTGGAGGTTTGGGGGTGACTTCTTTTGGAAAGCCTTCTCATTTCATTTGAGTCGGCTCTTGCCTCAGGAATAAAGATGAGAGTCCAAGGAGTGTGTGCTCTGCTTTCTGGCTATCGGTGTCTGGAGAAGTGGTCCATCTGTGGGAGGCTTCTGTTTAAATGGATTTCTGTGGAGAGCACAGAGGCAAAGGGACAGGCCTTTCGGCTCTTGGTGCTGGGGGTGGGGGCAGTTGGACTGGCGTCCTTGGGAGGAGAATGTAGAGTGTAGGTGGGGGTAGGGGGATTAGGGGACGAGTAGCAGCTGGAAGGCTCAGGATGGGTGGGCATTTGCCTGTGATGGTCACAATATCATCAGGGTTTGAGATGGGAGGCTGTGGAGATGAAGCTGAGGAATTTGGGTTGGACTAATTGCCCAGGAACCCAAGGGACCAGGGTTGGCTAACTGAGTGGACAGGAAGGGGGTTTTCCCGCATCCATCATGGAGTCTTGGCCTTTTGCAGTCCAAGGGGCTCTAGAGGTTGTTGATGATGCCTTGGAACGGCAGAGCTCTGAGGCCTTGCTTGAGGCCCTGCAGGATCCTGCCCTGGCCCTGCAAGGGCTGAGGAGAGACTTTGCTGATTGGTACCTGACACAACTGAGCTCGGACAGAGAGCAGAAAGCACAGGTCAGTCTCCATCTCTTACCTGCCATCTCTGACTGAAGGTACGGAGAGGGCCTCTGACTCGAGCACCATGAACAGTCATTGTAATCAGGAAGTGCTGAGCGCACGTTTAAAGCCTAATCTACTGGGCTGATCAGTTTCACACTGACCTGGGGACAGTAGTAGGCGCCACCTTTGCCGAATTGGGGCCTCAATTTAGTAATCTTGTTTTCAGTGCTGCTGGCTTTGTCAGTTTGTGTTCTAGATGTTTCTTATTCAGACACATCAGTAAAAAAGTTCAGTAAAAAAAGTTAAAAAAATGGATGCATAGGGATGGTTGGGCCAGGCTAGTCTGCCTTCGGGGAGGTGGGATGGAAGGTGGCTGCTGGGAAGAGAGGGAGCTCGTGCTGGCAGTCCCAAAACATGCTCATGGCCCCAGAGGACTCTTCCCAGGCGTCTCCTCCTTCTTTAGGAGCTGGGCCTGGTGGAGCTTCTAGAAAAGGAGGAGGTCCAGGCTGCTGTGGCTGTGGCCAACGTGAAGGGTGACCAGCAGCAAGCCAGTAAGTCATCACTGGGCCTGAGGTTTGGCGTGGGTATCCTGCTGGCTCTTAGAAGACTGTCCCACACCTTCGCCAGCCTCTGTATTGGGCAAGGAAAATGCTGCCCAGCTTACCAGCCTATTGAGGGATATCTGCCCTCTCTTGCTCTGCTCTATTCCTGGCTGCCCTGGGGAGCCTGCAATACACGAAAGTCTCAGAGGCAGTGTCGTGTTAGACTGTACTGGGAAGGCAGTTTCCTCTCAAGAAGTTTGCCATTCTGACAGTTTCAAACTGTTTGAATTTCTTGGCTTCTGAAATGTAGCAATTTCCCAGGTGAGAGAAATTTATATTCTCAAGTTTCTCTTAAAAATATTTAGATGAAAGTCTTCACTCGAAGAATATGATGAGCTGGTCATCCTCTCCCCATGAGAGGTCAGCCTGTCTTCAGGAATGAGGCAGAGTGCTCAGCACACCCCAGTGGCCTGTGACACTTTACCTCTTGGCCTCTGTCTCTCAGCTCCTAGACACCAGCTTACTGTGGTCCCGGGCCCCTCCTGGTTCCTGCTTGCCTTAACGGCTCAGGTCATTCCCAGCTGCTGTTGCCAGAGTGATCTCCAGGCAGGTCCGATCTTATCTCCCTTGCCAAACATCTTCGGGTCTTCGTGGGTTCTTCCATTCTTCAGTGGTACCTTGGTTCACGAATTTAATTCTTTCCACATATCAGATCACAAATCAAATTGGATAAGAACTGAATCAAATTTCTCCATGAGGTCAACATTGAATCTAACTACTGAATTTGAGTCAGTTCTCATCCAATCTGTTTGCAGTCAGGATCGTGGAAAGAAAGAAGTTGCTGGACTGAGGCACCACTGCACTTCAGTCCTATCGCCTTGGCCTGACCGATAAGCCCTTCCCAGAGCCTCTCCCATCTCCTCTGTCTACATTCCACCCACCTCTGCTGAACCAGTTGACCTGCTCTTTCTCGATTGCCCCTAGCCTTCCCCTCACCAGGCCTCTAGTCCTCTGGATTACGTTTCTCTCACATTTTCCCCCGAGCTGTCTAGGCCTCCTCTGGGAAAGCTTCCTACTCACGCCTGGCCAGAGCCCCACCTCCCCTGCACTGGCATAGCCTGGGGTGGGGGAGCTAAAACTTGGCTTTAACAGCAAGGCTCTACTGTAGGTATTTTGCATCCTTATTTCTCCCTAGTAATTTGTGTGCTCCTTGATGCCTGGGCATTTTATAAGCTCCAGAATTTGTAAATTCAAACTACATCGGTGTACCACAGACTCTTTCTAACCTCCTCCCACCATTTGCAGCCAAAATGGCTTTGCCTTGGAGCTGGTTCTTTCTTCCTCTTTGCTCTCCCCAAGGTTGTTCCTGCAGCCCCCTGACCCATCTTCTCTTGGACATACTCTGCAGCCACCTGTCAATCTCATGCTGACCACTTTAGGAGCTCACCTCTGCTGTGACTGCCACTGTGTGTGTTCCATGCTGAGCTACTCAACTTCTAGGCCTGACAAATGGCTTCTTTGTGGAGCCTCTTCTTATAGTGACCCAACCCCCTTTTCTCCTGAGCATGGAGAGAGGTGTTTCAAACCCAGCAGACAGCCCTCTTGAGCAGTGACAAAGCCATTTCTCCTCCACGGTCCCCAGCAGAGCCTTGCTGACCAGAAGAGCAGGGGAGCTGGAAGGCCCAGCCTGCGCCACCTCTTGTTCTCCCCTGCAGTGCTCCAGGCTGTGCAGCGGATCAACAGAGCCATCCAGAGGGGAGCAGCTGCTGATACTGTGAAGGAGCTGATGAGCCCTGCAGCCCAGCTGCCTCCAGTCTACCCCTTTGCCTCGGCTGTGTATCAGCAGGAACTGGCAGTGCTCCGGCAGCAACAGGGGGTAAGCCCAGGAACAGGACCAGTGCAGGGCTTCCTGTGCAGCCAGGGATCATCTGAGATACTGGCAAGGGATTGTGGAGGGGAATGGTGGTCATCCAGGTCTTACTGAGCATCACAGCAACTGATACCCTTAAAAACCCTGCCTTCCACACACACTTAGTCCTGAAGGGAACCCCATCAGGTAGTGTTATTTCTAATTCAGTGGTGAGGAGGCTGAAAGGTGATGGGTGAGCAACTGCCTAACACCACATGACTGGCAGTGGGGGCTGGGAGTGGACGCAAGGCTGGACATCTTAGCAGGGAGCACTTTCGGCCACTCCTCTGTCCCACCTCAGTTCAGTTCATATGACACCGCCCTGGCTGAGGGATTTCACAGGCTATTGGTTAGGACACACCTGAGGGGGCCATGTGTTTTGGCACAAACCTGTAAGCCCAGCCCTCTAGAAGGCTGAGGCAGGAGCACTGCAGGTTTAAGCCCAACCTGGGCAACTTGACAACTAACAAGACTTTGTCTCAAAATTTAAAAAGAGCTTCCCAGCTCTTTTTAAATGTAGCTCAATGAGAAGGCCCTGCGTTCAACCTCCAGTACCACACGCTGAAAAAGGAAAAAAAAGATGATTCTGGGAAATGGGGAAGGAGGAAGCAGAGATAGGAAGTACGCTGGGAAGGCTTCCTGGAAGATGAGACTAGTAGAGAATCACATTCGTAGTGGGTGTTTATAGGACGTCTACTCCAGGCACAACCCGCACACAAGCATGACCTTCAGGAAGGCAGAGTCACAACATATGGATTGCTTTCGTGCAAGGAAGCATAAAATAAGTGCTAAGAGGTAAAGCATAGTGACTACAGACTCTGCTATTTTTAGCTGTGTGGCACTGGGCAAGTTATTTACCTCCTCTCATTTCTTTGGATATAAAATGGGAACCATCACATCCTTACCTCTTAGGATTGCTGTGAGGGTTCAGTGAGCTAGCGTGCTTGGAGAGGAGCCTGGCACACAGGTTCAGCTGTCATCACCAGGTTCTAGTGTAGAAGGCAGGCGGGGCACTTTCAACAGAGGGATGGCAGAAGCAGGTATTGGAGGAGGAGGAGACCGGGTGCGCAGGAAGTGGGGCCAAGGCCTCAAGAGTGTGTTTCAGTGTGGCAGTGGCCACTTTGTCTTCCTCTGCGCACGTGGGGCCTGGCACAGTTCTCGGTATGAAGTAGAGACCAGAAGGCTGCTAGCAGAGCTTACTGCTTACGTGGAGCTCTGGAGTCAGGCACCTGGGTTTAGCCATGGATTTAGCTGTGAAATGGGGCTGTGAGTGGTACCTGCCTCGTGGGCTTGTTATGAACATAAATGATACTCTGTGTGAACTACTTAGAATCCAGCACATATTTAGCATTCCCCAGTGTTGAGTGCAACTATTAGCGAATGAACCCAGACCCTTGGGGAACCAACTGCCTTCTGCTGCAGGAGCTGGGCCAGGAGGAGCTTTTTGTGGCTGTGGAAATGCTCTCAGCTGTGGTCCTGATCAACCGTGCCCTGGAGGCAAGGGATGCCTCCAGCTTCTGGAGCAGTCTGATGAGCCCTGCCGCAGGCCTGGCTGAAGTGGAAGGAGAAAATGCTCAACGGTGAGGGTCAGCTGCATGCTGGGAGTGAGGGATGGAGGGAATGTGGTCAAGGCTCGAGTCCTGCGTAGAGACTTGCCTTCTGTGTGGTGGCCTGCTTTGGGGCCGAGCCTCCCTCTGGGTCTGGAGGCTGGTCACAGTTCCTGGGCTTGTGTCTCTTCTCCGGTATGGGGTGGGTCCACGGTCATTCCCCTTTCCTCCACTGAGTCATTATTTTACAGAACATGTTTGAGTACCCAACCATGTGCCAGATACTATTTTAAGTGCTAGGAAATGCAGGGAACAAAATAAATCCCATTCTCATCAAACTTACTTTAAAGGTAGAGTGAGACAGATGATTAGAAAAGCAGAAGAGTTCAGTGTGGTAGTGCACACCTGTAGTCCCAGCACTCTAAAAGGCTGAGGCAGGAGGATTTCTGGTTGAATCCCAGCCTGAACAATTTAATGACTTAGCAAGCCCCTGTCTCAAAACAGAAAAGGACTGGGGATGTAGCTCAGTGTGAAGGCCCTGAGTTCAGTCCCCAGTAGAGGGTGGGGGGTAAGGAAGCAGAAGAGCAATGGTGCCAAAGAAAAAGAGCAAGGGGGTAAGAGGTGGGGACACGCGAGGGGCAGTTTTTCTCTTCATATTGTGTAGCTATGGGTGGCCTCCTGGGTAGGGGGATCATTTGGCCAGGGCACTGAGAGGCCTAAGGGATTCTTGGGCTGGAGGCCCAAGAAAGAGTATTGGTGCATTTGAGAAACAGCAGGAGGGACTAGGGCTGTCGCTCAGAGATAGAGCACTTGCCTAGCATGTATGAGGTCCTGGTTCAATCCTCAGCACCACAAAGAAATATCTAGAACTAAAGCTTGCTGGGCGTAGTGGTACACACCTGTAATTGCAGCACTCTGGAGACAGGCAGGAGGAGTGCCATGGGTTTGAGGCCAGCCTGGACTATGTAGCAAGATCCTGTCTTGAAAGAAAGAGAGAAAAACAACAGAAGGGAGGCGGGAGCAAAGGGAAGAAGCCAGACATCAGGGAGCTGAGGGTGGAGCGGGGAGAGGCGGGGAGCGGGGGAGGTGAGGACAGCGGCAGGGGCCGGGCTGGGGCTTTTCTATTCTGTGTAAGGAAAGAAGCCCCCCGGGCTTCCAGGCAGAGGAGCCCAGCTGACCTACTTCAACAGGGTGGCTTGGAGGCAGTGTGGGGAGAGGGCTGCGAGGGTGCATGGGGGAGAGGAGGCCTGTGCTCCCCATCAGAGCCTTCCCGTGCCACATAACCCAGGTTTGGCTGGGGAGGGTGCGGTATTGGCTAGGAGAGGTGTCAGCCTGGGCCTGGGCTGAAAGCAGGAAAGTAGCGTTTGGTGTGGAGTGGTTGGGGCTACAAGAGGGAATAGAGTCGGGGGGCCGGGATTTGGGGCAAGGGAAAGCAGAGGATGCTTGGTTGTTGGGGGGAATCAGGAGCTCAGATGTGAGCTATGGGGTTTGCAGTACTACTTGGGTGTCCACATGGAGACCCCTGGAGGCCACTGGGGTACATGACAGCTAGAGATGTGCTTTGGGAAGCCTGGGATGTATACAGCCATGAGGTCAGTTGAGGTCAGCTAGGATGTGAGAATGAGGGGAAAGTGGGCTGAAACCCAGATGGAGGTACTCCACTTAGAGGCCAGAAGGAGCCAGGCAGGAGGCTTGGGCAGGCCGGTGAGGAGCGGCGTGCCCCATGAGTGTGCTGTCCTGGAGGCGTGCGAGGGGCCAACTGAAATGCTGATTTGTGTCTGAGGGTGCATTGCGCCTCCCCTCACTCTCCTCTCCCTGCTCTAGTTACTTTGGTGCCCTGGTAGAGCTGCGACATGTTCGTGGCGCAGATGGGGCCTTCTTGAGCTGGAATGACCTGCAAGCCACCATCAGCCAGGTCAACACCCGGGTCCAGGAGGAAAACGACCGTGAGTGCGGCCTGGGGTTGAAGGAAGACAGCCCCTTGGGCAGCCCTGCCCTTAGCCAGAAGGCTGGGACCCTGCCCACCTTGCTCTCTCCCTCAGAGGTCCTCGCTGTCAGCCTCATCAATGAGGCTCTGGACCAAGGCAGCTCAGAGAAGACCCTCTCTGCCCTGCTGCTTCCTGCGGCTGGCCTGGAAGATGTCAGCCTGCCTGTTGCTCCACGGTACCATTTCCTCCTAGTGGCAGCCAAGAGGCATAAGGCCCAGGTGAGCTGAGGCCTGGCTGGGTGGGCCACAAGAGCAAGAGGAGCACCCGCTTGGGTAGAGCTCCAGCTCCACTGGCACAGCTGCTTCCAGTAGGCACAGGACAGGTCCCAGGCCCCTGAAGGAAGCACGTACCCCATCGCCAGGGTACTGTCACTGTGGGGAGAGCACAAGCTGGGAGTCAAAGAACCAGCCTAGTCCTCACTCTGACCCTGTGCACTCACCTGGGAGGCGCTCGGTGCTGGGGTCCCTTTCTGAGCCCCTCCCAGAGGGAGAGTCATAACAAATGAGTTGGTGGATGGGGTGGGCTTTTGAGCTGAACCACCCTGAGCGTGTGGCAGTACAGCGTGGATGAGAAGCAGAGCCAGGGCTCCTGAGCTGGGTGATTTCTGTTTGTGTGCTGCGCTCTGACCTTGGATTGGTGTTCCTTACCTCCAGTGCCTCAGTCTCCTCACCTACAAATGGGTGACATTAGTGAGTTTATCTCATACCTACAGGGCTAGTGGAGGTCATGCAACAGGAGTGCTGCCTAACATTCGTTGAGTTTTCATTGTACCAAGCATTGCTTTATAATGTTATAAACAGTAGTTCATAATAAGAGGTTTTAGTCAGGTGTAGTGCTATAATCCCAGCACTCAGGAGGCTGAGGCAGGAGAATCACTGAGAGTTTGAGACCAGCCTGGGCTACAAAGTGAGCACAAGGCCAGCCTAAACCGCATAGCGAGACCCTGTCTCAAAAAGACAACAATAATAATAATAATAAAGTGTTTTAGGCTGGCTGAAAGTATAGCTTAGTGGTAGAGCACTTGCCTAGCATGTACAAGGCCTTGGGTTTGATCCCTAGCATGATGATTTTTTTTTAAAAAAAAAAAAAAGAAGGAAGGAGAGCAAGCTTTAGAAAAGTGCCTGGTACATAGTCATTGCTCAATAAAATGTCACTTTACGAAGTCTTGCTAATGTGAGAACTGGGAGGAAGTCAGGTATAGGGTTGAGCATCCTACTGTCAGGGTGGCAGGCACAAGCATACTTGACCTGTGCCATGTAATTGTCCTACTGCCTGTGGGTCAAGGAGTATGGAGCAAGAACAGGAAGGAGAAGGCAAAGGTCAGGTCAGGATCAAGCCGTAGAGAAATGGGGAGCTGGGCAGGGATGGCCTCCAGGGTTGGCCATCACAGCATGGCTAAGGCTCAAGGGCAGGGAGTAAAGCTGTTGAGCAGGTGGCAGATACTGAGGGTGTGAGAAGCTATGTAGAGTTCCTGTGCCAAACTGAGCTGATGCCTGGAACAGCCTGAATCTGGGTAGGCTGGACCCTTCTGTGCCTGGCAGTGACCCAGAGAAGCCATGCGGCTACCACTGTGGCTCCCAGCTTCAGCCTGCTGTTTGATTCCCCGGGGTGCTTAGCTTGGGAGCCTGGAGAGACCAGATAACTGCCTTGTCTTTTCCACCTCTTTCCATTTGCCAGGTGACGGGGGATCCTGGAGCTGTGCTGTGGCTGGAGGAGATCCGCCAGGGAGTGGTCAGAGCTAACCAGGACACACACACAGCTCAGAGAAGTAAATGGTGGTCAGGGACACCGGGAAGAGAGGGGACACGGGCTCAACCGCAGCCCAGGCAGGCGCCCCCACTCCACTGCTGTACTTCCACCTCTGCGGGGAGACAGGCCAGAGTCAGAACAGGAGGGCTGCTGCTGCTGTGCCCCAGGGTAGAACTGGAAATTCTCAGGAGTCAACAGCTGGGAGTCCAGGCTGACCCCTCTGTGCCTTCCTCCAGGCCCTTCCCCTGCAATGCGAGTGTACACATGAGATCACACGGTGGCCAGAAATGCATCCTGTTTCTGCCGGTAGCTTCAGTTTGGGTCCAGCAATTAGCTCTGGTTGGAGTGTTTGGTCTTAGATGGGAGAAGGGTTGGGGTTCAAGCAGTGAGGAATGAGCAGGGTCCATGCAGGCAGACCGTGGCTTGTGAGTGGGCACTGAGGTGCTGGTTCTCAGGCTGGAGGGCAAGTGCTTTGTCAGCCTTCTCTGTTTCTTGTACTGTCTTCTTCCAAGAAACTGTCCCGGTGTTCTCTGCCTATATCCTGTCTTTAAGCTTCTGAAAAAGCCAATTTTGTACTCCCTGTGCCTCTGCTGACCTAGCCCACTGTGCCTCCCACAGAGGCCCTCCCTTCCTCTGAGCACAGCCGCCAACTGCCAACTGGGGACTCCCCTGTCTCCTCCAAGAGTCCCCTCTTCTGACGCCTGCCCCATTGGAGAGACAGGCAGGCCCTATGGGAGTGACTTGGAGAAGGACTCACTGCTGTCTCCTGCTGCCTTTATCAGTGGGCCTTGGTGTGGCTGCCATCAATCAGGCCATCAAGGAGGGCAAGGCAGCCCAGACAGAGCGGGTATTGAGGAACCCCGCCGTGGCCCTCCGAGGAGTGCTCCCTGACTGTGCCAGCAGCTACCAGCAGGCCCTGGAAGGGGCTGCAGCAAAGAAGCAGCGCCCAGGTAATGCCCAGCCAACCTTCCCCTCTCCCCTGCAGACCCCAGCCGCCTCTTGCCTCCTCCAAACCTCTGCTTCCTTGGTTTCTGCACAGGGGACACAGCTTTGTGGATTCAACACAACATGAAGGATGGCACTGCCTACTACCTCCATCTGCAGACTTTCCAGGGGACCTGGGAGAAGCCCCCCGGCTGCCGCCTCAACACCTCCCACCTGACTCGGGAGGAGATCCAGGTGGGCCAGGCATCTTCCAGGGCAGGGATCATAGAGGCAGCCACCCTGCAGGAGAGACTCCGCCTGCCCACCAGAGAAACACAGGCTGTCTCGTGTCTCCACAGTCTACTATCACCAAGGTCACTGCTGCCCACGACCGTCAGCAGCTCTGGAAGGCCCACGTGGGCTTCACTGTCAAGCTCCAGGCCCGCCTGCGAGGCTTCCTTGTCCGCCAGAAGTTCACTGAGAAGTCTCACTTTCTGAGGACCGCGCTCCCAGCAGTCATCAAGATCCAGGTGGCAGCCCTGGCTTTCTGAGCGTTGCAGTGTCTGCACTCTCCCTCCTCGCTAACGGGGCTGCAGTGATCCTTGGGCATCTGCACAGTAGTGGCAGGGAGCATGGGCTGTGGAAGGTCAAACTCCGGCTCCACCACCTCTTAGCTACATGACCTTGCAGGTTATTTTTTCTCTGCCCAAGTTTCTTCCTCTGAAAAGTAGAAATACTAGTACTGGCACCCAGGTTGTTGTAGGATTGTTAGAAGGGTTCAGGGAGGAATCCCCTGTGTTCGTAAGCAGTGCCTGGCTGGTAGGTAGAGACGTGACAGAAGTGCTAGTTACTGGCATCGTCAGCACTACCCAGAGAGTGAGCTGCTCCTCTGCGACAGCAGGCGGGCATCCTCACGTGGGTGGGAGTCAAAGGGGAGTGCTGGTTGAACAGAAAAGGTGGGCTGCCCCTAGGGAGAGGAGTCTTCTATCTTTTTGTGCGACCATCCCCTCCATTTCATCCTCCAGCCTGTGGATAGCCCATCGTGGCCTCTAATGCCAGCCAGACTGGAGGTCAGCAGAGAATGTAGCCAGGGGATGCCATGTAAGCCCTGAGTGACAGGAGACCTCCCCAGCAGGGCGGTCTGCAGGCCCTTATGCAGATGCGAATAGATACTTTATTTTTTGTCCTTTTGAGACGGGATCTCGCTGTGCAGTTCAGGCTGGCCTTGAGCTCACTTTGTAGCCCAGGCTGGCCTCGAATTTACAATGATCCTCCTGCCTCAACCTCCCGAGTGCTGGGATTACAGGCGTGCACCACCGTGCCTAGAATAAAGATACTTTATTTAAGAACCATCCCTGAGCTGGGCGTGATGGCTCATGCTTGTAATCCCAGCACTTGGGAGCCTGAGGCAGAAGGATCCTTTCGAGTTCGAGGCCAGCCTGGGCTTCATGGCAAGGCCCTCTCAAAACATGAAACAAAACAACACAACAACAAAACAAGGGTGAAAAGTAAAATTTAAAAATAAAAGAACCATCCCTGAATGCCAGTATCCACCAAGCATGCCACAGGGCACCGGGTACAGATCTGAGATGAGTGTGAGGCCCACAAGTGAGTAACCACATCTCCCTACAGGGCTGAAACACAGTTGATGTTAGATGTTGTGACGAGTAGAGACTCAACAACAATACCTGTGGACCTCAAGGGAGATAAATGTCCAGCCTGAGATTGGCTGATGGCTCTTGATTATGACCTAGACCTGCAGTGGTAATTGAGAGCTCCAAGGCTGGAGTTTGGCTCCTGGTCCTACCACTTGCAGGTCGCGTGGCCTGTTACTTCACTTAGACCCCTCCAGCACCGTTTCCTCATCCTTAATGATGGCGCTCCTCGATTGTGTTGATTGTGAGGATTAAGCGAGAAGTGTAGAATAGTGGTGGCCCTTGGTAATAGTGGTGGCCACCATGAGATACATTATCAGGGCACTGGGCCCGGACCCGATAGTGAACTGTGATCTGTATGTTGCATGTGGTGGTGTGAGTCATAGGGACCCCACCTTCCTGAGCCCAAGCTGGAATTTCATACCGGGGAGAGAAAAACTACACAATAGAAGGGGAGGGGATGGAGTCAGAGAAACATTTGTTGCTCATATTGGAGCTCTGTGGGTTCTGGCCTGGGTCCTGGGATAGAAAGGTTGAGGGAGAGCGGTAGCAGAGAGCCTCAGGCTATTTGCCCCCCAGCTATGGGGAAATAAGACTCAGAAATGAGGTTGCCTGGGCATGCCTGAGACTAATCTCCTGAAAGCTCTGACCCTAGCTAGAACCCCAACCATGATTCTAAATTCTGGCTAATCCAGCTTGGCAGGTGTTTTGGTTTTGTGTTTTTTTTAGATAAGGTTTCACTATGTGGTTCAGGTTGGCCTTGAATTCCTATTGTAGCATAACAATTCTCTTTCCTCAGCCTCCCAAGTGCTGGGATTGCAGGTCTGCACCACCACGCCCAGCAGGGGTATCTTTTTTGTTTGCAAGTGTTGGTGATGGAACCCCAGCCCTCTCTCAGGCTAGGCAAGTGCTTTAGCACTGAGCTATACCCCCAGCCACTGAGGCATATTTCTAAGGAAGCTTGGAGGGCCAGGTAGGGGATAAGAGCAGAGAGCAGGCCCCTCTGCTGTGTCTTACAGCACTTTCCAGAGGGTATAGCAGGCTGTAGGTGGTGGTAGGGGCAGGAATGTTAAGGGCCAGTGTGGAAATGGCATTCATGTGGACTGCTGGAGCATGAGCCAAGCCACCTCTTCCGCATCCTGTCCCATAGGACTGAGTGAGCCTTGGGCAGAACTCTGGCCAGAACTAGTTATAGAAATAGAAAGGCAGGGAAGTGGGCCGGGGATATAGCTCAGCAGTGCAAGCACCCGCCTGGCAAGCGCAAGGTCCTGAGTTCAAGTACCAAGAAGAAAAGAAAGGCAGGGGAGATTTGGTGAAAGGACATTCTTAAATCTGACCAAATGGCAACTGTCCATATGGCGTGGCCTCCAGGCCCATGCACTAGGAGATGTTTGGTGTGGTTCCTAAAACCCAGGGTTTCAGTGAGTATAGTTAGGGCTTGGGACAAGAGCTCTATAGACAAAAGTTCAGGAACAGAATGGCCTAAGGCATGTTGAAAACAAAGTGAAATGCCTGCCGTGGCCGGAATCCTTAAGGTGGGGACCAGTAGAGAGTTGTATGTGGAGTACAGGTAAGATGGTCAAGAGCTGGAAGGTGTGGGCTGAGGGAGGTACTGTCCAATAAGCTTCGTTTGAGACAGAGTCTTACTATGTAGCATTCAGGCTGGCCTTGAACTCACTAGGTAGCCTCCTCTTCAGCCACCTGAATGCTGGGATTACAGGTGTGTGTCACAGTGCACCAACCAGGTAGTGCTTTAGAAAAAGTAATCTTACATAAGCTTGGGTTGAAAGGGAAGAGGCTCCCAGGACGGAGACATGAAGAGGGCAGGCAGAGCTAGTCAGGTTGCACTTTTTGCAGCATCCCGGCAGGGGAGGCCAGCAGGCTGATGACTGAACTCTGGGTATCTTGGTGGGAAGATTTGCTGAAGGCTAGAATCAAGAGCTGGTGATGCCACTATAAAGAGAAATATGACAAGGGACCCCTGGAGGCAACCGCCCAGGTAGCAGTGGACAGAGATGGACAGAGGCTCTGTGCCTGTGCATTCCTGGTTCTGTGACCACATGGCAGTGCTGAGACTCCCCACTCTCCTTACGCATGAGGGCAGGGAGTATGCGATGGGCCGTGGGCGGCTGTACATGGGTGTCAGAGCATATCTTAGGGGGATATGGCACATGCTTTGGTGAAGGTGGTAAGTAGGTGTGTGCTCTATTTATATCTCTTAGGCCTGCATCTAGCTGTCAAGTTTCCATGAGGTGGTGTTGCTAAGGTTATGTGTGTGTCTGCTGGCACCAGGGAGTGTGGCAGAGGGCACGAGCAGCCATTTGGTCTTCCCCACGAAGCTGGAAGGTTTTGAGAATAGGGCCAGTTTTCCCTCCCACTTCCTCCCACCATCCCCTGAGAGCCCAGAACAAAGCCGTTCCCACAGGCCTCTTGGGCAGAGGAGACCCCGACTAGGGTTGCCTCTTTTTCTCTTCTGTTCTCCAGGCTCATTGGCGGGGTTATAGACAGCGGAAGACTTACCTGGAGCGGTTGCAATATTTTAAAACCAACCTGGATACCATAATCAAGGTAGCTGTGATAATTAGGTTGGGGAGTTCTTGTCCCTTGAATCCTCTCACCTCTTGTGACCTCTGGGACTGGCTGAATTGGCTGGGTCTCAGTTTGGGTCTCCAACTTGGAGCTCTGAGCCAGTGTCTTTCTTTCCAGATCCAGGCCTGGGCCCGGATGTGGGCAGCTCGAAGACGATACCTAAGGCGACTACGCTACTTCCAGAGGAATGTGAGTGTTACCCTGTCTCCCCGCCCCTACTCAGGCTTTACCCTTAAGACCAGAACAAGGGTGGCCAGCAGGTTGTTCATGGCAGGTTGACTCTGTTGTGAAGATCCAGGCATTTTTCCGAGCCAGGAAAGTCCGGGATGACTACAAGATGTTAGGTGAGCTGCCTGAGCTAACCCTGCCCCTATTCAAGGGGGAACTAGGGCCCTCCAGGCCTGAAGTGTCTGGTATTTCTCCTTGGAATACATGGTGGGCAGGGAGAAGGCATGTTATCTGTAGGAACCAGAACAATTTCTCACATCCTACCCTCCTGATCAGAGCCTTGGGCATGGCAGCCAGGGCTGAGTAGAGGATGAGGGGCAGGTCATCCCAGCAGGAGGGGCATGGTCGGGGACAAGGCCACCTTGGGAGGGGCCTCAGAGCAACTGGGGCTGTGGCTTGGCTGTGGGAGGTCAATGGGAGAGGCCCAGGCTGAGGGCACATCTGTGTCTCATAAGTCACAAGACCGTCATCCTGCTCAGGGACAGGCCTGGCTGGGAGGCTACAAGCAGAACCAGTTAGAAGAGCCTGGGTTGGGGAGCTGGGGAATCTAGGGGGCCATCTGGGTAGGAACTGGTGAGGAGTTCTCTGGCGCAGCACACAGGTCCCACACACTGTCCTCCCTACCAGTGCACGCCGCTCACCCTCCCCTCAGCGTGGTGCGCAGGTTCACCCACCTCCTGAACCAAAGCCAGCAAGACTTCTCGGCCGAGGCAGAGCTGCTGAAGCTTCAGGAAGAGGTGGTCAGGAAGATTCGCTCCAATCAGCAGCTGGAGCAGGACCTCAACCTCATGGACATCAAAATCGGCCTGCTGGTAAAGAACCGGATCACCTTGCAGGTGAGGGGTGAGGCCCTATGCAGAGCGGTGTTCCCGTTCTCGTATTGCTGATAAACTCGTACCACAGCTGGGCTTTGAATCATGCTCATCCTTGCTGCACGGCCCTCTGACCTTTTGGGGTACTAGGAAGAACCCTGGAGGCAGAACTGTAGCTCTTGGCTATGCTGATTCCTGGGGACAGGCTGTGGGTGGCCTTTTAACTTCTAAATTTGTTTCCTGTTTAACAAACTAGGATGAGCCAGGCCTGGTGGCTCACACTTACAATCCGAACACTTGGGAAGCTGAGGTAGGAGGATCGCTGAGTTCAGGCCAGTCTGGGCTACATAAGCAAGTTTGAAGCCAGCCTGAACTACATAGCAAGACCCTGTCTCAAAAAACAATAGAATGAGAGTGTCTACCTGTAGACCAAATGCAGAGATCATTGTGGACTTCCAAATCCTTAAATTACATATAAGCGTGTAGGGACAGGGTGACATCTCAAGTGTGTATAATAATAGTCTAATAAATAATAGCAAAAAAGGTAGTATTCACAATCCCTCAGCTTGAACCCAGTTGTCTTTGAGGGCTCACTCTATGAGAGCAGAGGTGACAGATGGAGGCTCGGGGTAGTAAAGGGGCCCTGTCACCCCAAAACCATTGCTCTCCTCTGGCTCAGTCCTGTTCTCTGGACAACAGAAAGCCCAGGCGCGGGTTCTATACCATATGCTCTGAGCTTGGCCCAGCCTGGCCTGGTTGTGTGCCCCATGTCCCCGCAGGAGGTGGTCTCCCACTGCAAGAAGCTGACCAAGAAGAACAAGGAGCAGCTGTCTGACATGATGATTCTGGACAAGCAGAAAGGATTAAAGTCGCTGAGCAAAGAGAAACGGCAGAAACTAGAAGCTTACCAACACCTCTTCTACCTGCTCCAGGTGAGCAGAGGGCTCTGGAAGGAGAAACCATGCAGCCAAAGGCCTAGGACTTCTGAGGCTTTTTCTTTGACCTTTGCCCTCCTACAGGAGGTCCTTTCCCATCATCCTAATACCCTGTCCCTAGGGAAGAGCTTCCCTCTTCTCCTGTTTGTCTGGAATGTCCCCAGTGCCCCAAGAAGGCATGATAATTATTTCCACACCTGAGTTTTCATCAGGAAAGTCTTTCCTCATCCAGTCACTGGTTCTTGAGCTGTGTCCTCAGCCCTTCCTGTCCCCTGTTGCTCGCAGACTCAGCCCATCTACCTGGCCAAACTCATCTTCCAGATGCCACAGAACAAAACCACCAAGTTTATGGAGGCAGTGATCTTCAGTCTCTACAACTATGCCTCCAACCTCCGGGAGGCCTACCTTCTGCTCCAGCTGTTCAAGACGGCACTTCAGGAGGAGATTGAGTGGGTTCTCCCAAGCACAGGAGTGGGAAGGGTGGGCTGAGGGGCCCCTGTGACACAAGGTGACATTCATTGAGGTTCAAGGTAGATTGGCCTCCCGGGGAGAGACTGTAAGGTATTTCTACACAGCAAGATGGGCTTGAGTGTTAACAGAAAGGATGAGACAGAGGTGGTGGGACATTCCCTAACGGGAACTCTGGAATCAAAAGGGAAAAGCAACTACCCGTCCTACACCGAGGCATGAAACTAGTTTCCTTGATCTCTTGAACCACAGGTCAAAGGTGGAGCACCCCCAAGACGTGGTGACAGGCAATCCAACTGTGGTGAGGCTGGTGGTGAGGTTCTACCGTAATGAGAGAGGACAGAGTGCCCTGCGGGAGATTCTGGGCAAGGTTATCCAGGACGTGCTGAAGGACAGAGTGCTCAGTGTCCACACTGACCCTGTCCACCTCTATAAGAGCTGGATCAACCAGACCGAGGCCCAGACAGGGCAGCGCAGGTGAGCACACTGGCAGAGGGAAAGCGCTCTGATCAGCCTGGCAGGCCTCACTGGGAAGCTTGGGGGTGCTTGAAGGTGACATGTAAATGAGCATGCTGATTTATGCAAATATGACACCAACCCCACAGGAGTAAATAAAGTAGCCTTTCAGACCCTCTGGCAATTAACAGGGAACTGATATAAGTGACTCCAGACCTGGTGGGCTTAACATAAGATGAGTGCAGATGAATATGCAAATGTGCTTAATTGCTGTGTCAGGGATTGCAAATGACATGCCTAGTATGTGGCAAATCAGGATGTGAGCTCCTTATTGAGAGGGGTACAGATGAATGTTTAGATTTACAGATGAATGGATGGGTGAGATAATGGGAGAATAGCTGGCCTTGAAGGTCAGGGGCATTGTCAAATTCTTGGGTATTCAGGAAATGGAGCCCCTGAGGAGACCTAGTGGTCCTGGTGGCTACTCTGGAGGGCATGAGAGGCTTTAGCCAAGAGAAATAAAGGCCTCAGCTTTCCTACTGTCCCAACTGTGATTATGTGCCTGGCAGCCCCTGGTCTCTTCCCATTCCCCTTTGGCATCTCTACACAGATACTAGGCTCTGCCCTTCTTCCTACACACTCTGGCCTCTCTGTGGGGACTCCAGCTCTTTCTTCCTGGCCTTCTAGCCCTTCCTCCTCCTTGAGCCCCTTCTCTTATCCTGGCCTTCCCCGTAGCATGCTGGCTGCCCTGACAGGTCTGTGTGAGGCCGTTGTCAAAGAAGAGTTTAAGGGACAGGTCTGGGAAGAAAGGGGACAGGATGAGCTCCAGCCTCACCTTATCTTTCCTACCACAGCCATCTCCCCTATGACGTCACTCCTGAGCAGGCCTTGAGCCACCCTGAGGTGCAGAGACGCCTGGACATTTCCCTGCGCAACCTCCTTGCCATGACTGAGAAGTTCCTTCTGGCCATCACTTCATCTGTGGACCAAATTCCGTATGTATGAAAGCCTGGCATAGGCTGGGCCTGGGCCTGTGAAGAGGGGCGGATGGGAGGGCGCGTGAAGCTGCAGGTGTGCTGAGTAGTTTCAGGAGCTGTGAGGAGGCTGGATCTCCTGCTAGGGAGTGGAGCTAGGATGCAGTGAGCAGGACCGTTTGTATCCCAGCAGTATGTCACCAGCGCCAAAGGAAGGAACTTGGAATTACAATGGGGACATACTATTGTCTGAGAGCAATGGGGGTAAAATGGAGCTCTTTGGTCCACAGTCAGAAATAAGAAATATTTCAAACCAATGAGGCATGTTGTAATTCTCTCCTTTCTTAAAATGTAGTCATGCCGGGCATGGTGGCATATGCCTGTAATCCCAGCACTTGGAAGGCTGAGGCAGGAGGATCGTGGAGAGTTTGAGACCAGCCTAGGCTACAAAGTGAGCTCGAGGCCAGCCTGAACTATATAGTGAGACCCTGTCTCAAAAAGACCAGAAAAAATTTAAATGTAGTCAATAGCTTTTGGTAAACAATTTGTGAGGCATGGTAGTACACACCTATGATCCCCCATTTGGTAGGCTGAGGCAAGAGGACTGTAAAATTTAAGCCAGGCTGGGTTACAAAGGAAGACCCTGTCTCAAAAACAAAGCAGTAGCTGGTGGGGTCCTGTCCCTAATACTGATCCAGGCAGGAGGAAGGGACAAGGCCCAGAGTGCTTGGCAACAAAGGGACAGTACTTTGGATCAATTCTGATGCAGCTAAGGCCAGGAAGGAGAAGCAGCTAGTCACTCACGCCTTGAGCCCTGGGACAGAGCTTTGTTCCCAGGTATGGGATGCGATATGTGGCCAAAGTCCTGAAGAAAACCCTGGCAGAAAAGTTCCCTGATGCCGCGGAGAGCGAGGTCTACAAGGCAAGTGCCATCTGCCTCCACCACCTCACAAGCCTTCCTTGGCGTTGCTGGTGCCTGTGATCCCTGGAGACACGAGGGCAGAAAGCCCATGCTGGGGCGGGGGGGGGGGGGGGG
>PVLD010014636.1:0-20882 GCA_004027595.1 Dinomys branickii | reverse complement strand
CCAGGTTGGCCTTCAGTGTGAGAGCTGGCACCCTGGGACCACAGCTATCAAGATGGCCTCTGGGAGTCTCCTGTGTCCTCAGGTGGTAGGGAACCTCCTGTACTACCGCTTCCTGAACCCAGCTGTGGTGGCTCCAGATGCCTTTGACATAGTGGCCATGGCAGCGGGTGGCACCCTGGCTGCCCCCCAGCGCCACACCCTGGGGGCTGTGGCTCAGCTCCTGCAGCACGCAGCGGCCGGCAAGATTTTCTCTGGGGAAAGCCAGCACCTGCGGGTCCTGAACGACTACCTGGAGGAGACGCACCTCAAGTTCAGGTCGTGGGTCTTGCCGTCCCATTCCTCCATCCCTTTCTCTCCGCTTTTCCCCCAGGATGTGTAAGGATGAGAGGCCCAGGGGTGAAGGGCAGTGAGCAGGCTGGGGGGTAGGTTGGGGTGGCCTCCCAAGAGGAGGGGTTAGCTTACACAGGACATTGGTACGGAAGTGGGACAGGAGCTGAGACTGAGTCAGACTGGCTTGAGCAGTCACTAGAGAAGCCAGCAAGGACAGAACATAGCAGGGTGCCACTCTGCCCACTCTCACGGGCCCCTTCTCTGGGGACAGGAAGTTCATCTACAGAGCCTGCCAGGTACCAGAGCCAGAGGAGCGCTTTGCAATGGACGAGTACTCAGACATGGTGGCTGTGGCCAAGCCTGTGGTGTACATTACTGTGGGGGAGCTGATTAACACGCACAGGGTGAGGGGCTGCAACCTGCAGGCGCTGGCAAGATGGGGCAGGGAGGTGGCCAGGGCAGGGAGGAAGCCTGGCTCGGCCCCTGCAGCCCTTTTCTCCTCTGTCTCAGCTCCTGCTGGAGCACCAGGACTGGATCGCCCCCGATCCCCAGGACCCACTGCACCAGCTCCTGGAGGACCTTGGGGAGCTTCCCAGTATCTCCGACCTCATTGGTACGTACTGCTCCGTGCCAGCTGTGCCTGAGAGAGGGACAGTTGCACAGGTGGGCAGGGTGCAAGAGCATGCCCACACAGCCTGGGTCTCTCCCACACGCTGTTGCTCTAGAGATAGACACAAGCCTGCGGGCTAAGGAGAGGGTGGACAGGCAGCACAGGGACTGGTACCACCATCAGTGGCACATTAGGTCATGTGTGGGAGATGCAGAGGGACAGGGCCTGGTGGGGGTCCCCTAGGGCTGTGGAGTGGGAAGCTGGGCTTATAGTGATGCCAGGGCATGGTCAAAGTGGCAAGGGGAGCCAGAACCCTAACACACACACATACACACACGCGCGCGCACCCTGAGTTGGTGGAGGGGGCACATCCACAGCAAGGCAAGGTCCTGTGTGGGTGTTCAGGGTTGGGAGCCTGGTGAGGCACCCAGGGCAGTGTGGGACGCCTTCCTGGATGTACACGCACACACGTTCCTGTCCCTCTCATTCCTTACCCCTCCTCAGGGGAGAGTATAGCTGCAGATGGGCATCCGGACCTGAGCAGGCTTGAAGTGTCCCTGACACTCGTCAGCAAGTTTAAAGGGCTGGGGGCAGATGCTGATGGTGCCAGCGCCCAGAGCCTGCTTCTGAGGTGAGTGAGCCTCTGCCCCCTCTCTGAGTGCCAGCCCTGGGCCAGTCCAGCGGCCCACTCTGAAGGCACCTTTCCACTTTCTTATTGGGCCCTTTGTCCTTCAGGAAATGCTCCCTGCAGCTCATTTCACCTTCCCCTTCCATGGTGCTTCTGGAACCTGGACTCTGGGCATGGTGTGACCACAGCAAGCACAGGGGTGGTTCCTGGTAGCGGGTGATTTCCATACACTGCTTACCGCATGCTTCTTACCTTAGCCACTCATCCTTAACCATTCCAAGGTTGGGAATGGTTCCCTCTGCACAGCAGAGGACAGACTCTGAGCAATGGCAAAACTCCTCCAAGGCCCTGCAGCCAGGGGTGCTGGGGCTCAATCCTAATCTGCCGACAGGCTTCTCTGCAGAAGTAAGGGAGGACCCCAGATAGGGCTGGCCTGGGCCAGTCATCTTGGCAAAAGAGGAGCCAAGCCACCAGCTCTGCCTTCTTGCCAACAAAGCAGGGTAGGGGTGGGATGGCTACGCGGGCAGAGAGCCCCAGGAGGAAGGTGCTGTCAGATGCAGTGGGAGTTCCTATAAGGGGACACCTGGGCAGGCAGGAGGAATGTGTACTTCAGCTAAAGGACTCAGAGGAAGACAATTCGAGGACAGGGTGTTTTAGACGCAGTACCTACCCAGCCCTTGCTCCCGTTTTCCCGGCATCCATGACAGCTGAGACATGTAGCAAGGTCTGCCCACCCTCAGATCTCTGGCCAGCCCACAGCCAGACCCTCCCCTGCCCCTCTCTCGACTACTGCTCTCTCCTGCAGTACCAAGCAGATGCTGGCTGATCTCATTCAGTTCCACCCCGGGGACTCCCTGGAGGAGATCCTGTCCCTCTCAGCTCCCAGGGAGCAGGTGAGTGACTGGCCGGCCCGCAGCTCTGTCTCATCAGCCCTGCACTGCTGATTCCCTCGCAGTCTGCCACAGCAGACCTGAGCTCTACAAAAATGAGAGTTGTGGGGACCATGCTGCTGCCATCACCCCAGCAGCCTCAGTGTACCCAGGCTGCAGTGCTACGAGCCTGCCTCCTCCTGAAGTGACAGCCTCTGGGTCTGTCGCGGAGCAGTGTGGGTTGCCACCTTTAGGAGCAGAGGGCACCTTTCCCTTCAGAAAGGGGAAGGCCTGTCTGAGGCCTGGAGGCAAGAGAAGGATGAGGAACCGGGGGCTTCCCAGACACAAGGTGGAAACGTCCAGCAGAGACAGGCATGTCCTGAAACCCAGGACAGGGAAGAAGTGCCACACTCACCCTGGAGCCACCACAGAGCTCCAGTGTTAGGGAGTCACAGCCTGCATCTGCCCAGGGCCTGTGGCTGTCGTTTGGGTCTCCTTTAGGCTCCACCACCCACTGCAGTCTATGTCACATCTTGATGATCTGCCAGCCACTCTCTCCCCTGCCACCATCCTGCAGAAGCCAGGCTCTGAAGACACTTTCCCAGTGACACCCAGCAAAGCACACAGCTCCCCTGGGCCTGCCCCAGTTTGAGGGCACAGTGGTAGGGCCCAGTGGGACCCTCCAGCATCTCTGCCCCCACCAGGAAGCAGCCCACAAGCGACTGATGTGCCAGCGACAGGCCTGTGAGGCTCAGACCCCAGAGCCACTGCGACGACACCGCTCACTCACGGCTCACTCCCTCCTGCCACTGGCAGAGAAACAACGGCGTGTCCTGCGGAACCTGCGCCAGCTCCAGAGCCTGGGCTTGGTCAGTGCCAGTGATGGCTACCAGGCGCTAGTAGACGAGCTGGCCAAGGTAATGGCCTGGGTCCTGTGTACCTACTGCGTGTGTGTGCAGGACCTGTGTGCACGCTTCGGGGTCCATCGTGTGGGCATAATAAGGATAGGCCTCTCCTTGGTGGGTGAGTCCCAGCCAGACGAAGGCTGAGGGTGCTCTTGGAAGGAAAGCACCTCTGTGGAATGAGAGGTCCTGAGAGGTCCTGCCTTGTGATGTGGCAGCCTTGAGATGCCATTCTCCCAGAGGAAGTGCCTCTTCCTGTGTTCCCAAACATACTCACAGTGGCCGGCCCAGGGCTCTCTGGCCAGGAAGGACCACCTGACAGCCCCCCTCCTCCAACCTCCAGGACATCCGCAATCAGCGCAGGCACCGGCAGCGGCGGAAGGCAGAGCTGGTAAAGCTACAGGCCACTTTCCAGGGCCTGAGTGCTAAAACGACCTTCTATGAGGAGCAAGGCGACTACTACAGCCAGTATATCCGGTCCTGCCTGGGCCACCTGGCCCCCCGCTCCAAGTAGGTGACCTGGGACCTCTCACCCCAGCACAGCGTTCTTGCTCCTGACCATGTGTGGCGCTCGCTCTCAAAGTCTGGGGCTCAAGCACAGCCCCCTTCTCTGGCCTCCCCCGTGAGGGTGAGGAGCTTCCGCAGGGCCTGGCTTCCTTCCTGTCAGCCACGCAGAACAAGGGTCTTTGGTGGTGCCGAGCTTAAGGGCGAATTCTCAGGGGCTTCTTTCAATCAGGAGTTCTGGGAAGGGGAAGAAGCAGCCATCCCTGCGTTACACTGCCGCCCAGCTCCTGGAGAAGGGTGTCTTGCTGGAAATTGAAGATCTCCCTGCTTCTCAGTATGTAGGGGGAACAGCGCTGGGGTAGAGCTCTGGGGCATGGGATAGAGGGAAGGAACAACAGTCGCTGCCTTGAAGGAGCCGCCAGAGAGGATGGACGGCAGAGAGTGAACAGCAGAAATGGTGTAGTGCAGTTCTGGAGGGCGGGAAAAGCTTCCTGGAAGTGACAGTAGTTGGGTAGGCCAGTGTACAGAGACGGTGTAGGCCTACAGCCCTAGACCTGAAGGAGGCTGAAGCAGGAGGGCCACAAGTCCTACCTGGGCAACTTAGCAAGACCCTGTCTCAAAATAAAAAGCATTGGGGCTGGATGTAGCCCACTGGTAGCTTGCCCCTGGGTCTGATGTGGAGAAGTCGGGAGAGGACAGAGCACTAGGAGCTGGGCTCCTGGGAAGGACAGAGGAGGGAAGCCGGGCTATGGTGGAGACACCGCTGCCCAGACTGAGGAGGAGCAAGAGCAGGGCTGTGACCCTGGGACGAGGTGGTGGGCCCCATTGAATCTTGTTCCTCACAGCTTCAGAAACGTCATCTTTGACATCACCCCTGGAGATGAGGCAGGAAAGTTTGAAGTAAATGCCAAGTTCCTGGGTGTGGACATGGAGCGATTTCAGCTTCACTATCAGGTGAGGGGACCCCCATGAACCTGAACCCTGGAGCACTGTTGGGTCAGGCCTTGCCTAGAGAGTGTCCGGCCTGGCTTTACTGGTATAGCTGGGGGTCCCCCTGGGGACCCCTGCTGGCCTGACCAATCCGCGCCAGTGGGGGGTGGGGGGAGCACAGCAGGCTGGTGGTGTGGGCACAGGATTAACGTCTGAAGCGCTGTTACAGTCAGCGCTTAATTCCCTGCAGCTTGGAAACATTCTGTGTTACAGGCTCTGAGGCAAAAGGTTAAGCAGCCACCCTAAGTCATAGCAGTGTTCAGGGAAGCCTGGATTTTAAATCCAAATCATTCTGCTCTGCTGTTTTACCTTTTGAGTGAGAAAACTGAATTCAAGCCCTGGCTCTGCTTGAGTTGTCCAAATCGCTGTCCTCTCTCTCAGTCTTGTTTTCCTCATGGGTGAAGAGGGTTTTCTGGGCTGCAACCCCAGGGACTGGCAGGCTCCATGATGGTTGGGAGTTGGAGGCTGACTGGATCCCAGCGAGAACTTTTCAGCCCCTCCTGTCCCTTCCCTACAGGACCTCCTGCAACTCCAATACGAGGGCGTTGCCGTCATGAAGCTCTTCAACAAGGCCAGAGTCAACGTCAACCTCCTCATCTTCCTCCTCAATAAGAAGTTTGTGCGGAAATGACAGGCAGTGGCTGCCAGCCAAGCCCCCAAATCCTCACTGTGCTGTTTTAACACTAGCTCACGATTCCGCTTCCCTGCAGAGACCGGAGCTTGGCGTGTGCCTGGCTCATGGATTCTCACCCCATCCCCAGCTGGGAGGGGTTGCCTGTCTGGCCACGAGACATCCAGCTTCTCCTGGGTGGGCCTTGCTCTAAGTCCAGCTGTGGCTTTTACGTACCGCACAAGCACTGGAGTCTCCCGGCCAGTGGAGCGTTACTCGGATCTGCACTTCGCCTGGAAAAGCTATTGCTTCATGTCTGGTATTGCCCTCCCCTGGTCACCCCAGATGACAAGCACTGCCCTAGTGGCCCAGTTCCCTTCGACCCTCCTCTCTAGGGCCTCCCAGAGCCAGCGTCGGGCTCCCCGCCCCGGCTCCCCGCTTCGTCCCGGTGGGTGTCTGGGCCCCGCTGAGGCCCAGGCCACCCACAGCCCCCACCCTCTCCCTGGCTGGAGTCAGGAGTGCGGCGCCTCTTGGTGCCCACGTGGCACTGGCTCCTTGTCCTTCCGGGAAGCTCAAATCTCATTTCCCTTCTTATCATCTGTTTTATTTGTGGGCTGCTAGGGTATTTATTCTGTCTCACCCCTGTATTCCAGGTCATTGTACAGCTTTAATCATGGTTTTGATTCTTTCATCTTTTTGAGCTCAGAGAAAGTTTTCATTTCCCTTTTTCAAACTAACATCCATTCCTATCTTCCCTACCTTGTATTAAAATCACCTCAGGTGGTGGCACATACCTGTAATCCCAGCTTCTCAGGAGGCTGAGGCAGGGGGATCACAGGTTCTACAGCAGCCTGGGCAATTTAGTGAGATCTTATGTCAAAAGAAAAATTTTAGAAAGGGCTGGGAAGGCAGCCTAGTGGCGGTATACATGGCTAGCATGTGTGAGGCACTGGGTTCCATCTCCAGCACCAAAAAATAGTAAGGGTGAGGTGCCTTAGGTGAGGGCAATAGCATTTCCATTGTGTTTAGGAGCTCTTTATCTCAGCTTCCTGCAGGGCAGAGAGCAGTCTCTCCCATTCTCCCACTGACAGGACCTTCGGGCCTCAGAGCGGCTCTCACAGATCTGTCCTGCCTCGGCCACTGTCTCTGTCCACCCCATGTCTTCCAACTTCCTGTTCCTGTTGCCCTCTGATCTCATCTTAATAAAAGTAGATGTTGCTCCCACATCTGTCAGTCGCCCTATTTCACTTCCCATAGAGCAGGCTTCAAGTTCACAGTTTCCCTAGAGAAGCGGGGACCCTTCCTGCAGCCTTCTGCAAGCTCAGGGTGAGCCCACTCTGCCTGCAGCAGCTGGGAAAAGCTTAACGAGGTGGGGCATTTATTCCTCTTTTCCCTCCCTCAGGGATGAAGAGGAAGGAGGAATGCTTGTGTTTCATTTCTGTTTTTATCACCCACTCTGAAGACCAAGGCAGAGCAGGGTAATCAGGCCTCTGCCCCACCCACTAGCACACAGTTCCTGAGTCTTGGGTGACAGCACAAAGGTGCCAGAGGTGAGGCTCCTTAGGAACTGTGGGCCCTTTGCTCTGAGCTGTAGGCCCTCTCCTGGGAGAAAGCCGCTCGCTCCCCCTCTGAGAGCAGAGGGCCATGGGGAGGAGCCAGTGTGACAGACACCCGCCCTGACATCTGAACTCCCAGGCATCCGGATTGGGCCCCACCGCGCTCCTGGCACAGCCTACTCCTTCCACTCTGCTTCCTCTGTCACTCAGGGTCTGTCTTGCTGTCACATTCAATCTCAGTCACAGCTTCCCCACTTCACATGTCATAGCAAAGACTTCAAGCGCTGCCTTGCTCTGGGTGACAGTGACACATACCAGTGGGTCCTGGTTTCTGCATGTGCTCAGTCATTAAAAATCTCGCACCCACCAAGCAGTTCCCACACTGCGATGCTTCCCACCATCACATGCGCTCAGCCACACGTCCACACACAGAAGTGTCACGAAAGCTACCGTGACTGGGCCGTCAAGGGCTGGGACACGAGCATTTAGTGCTTGCAGTAATGATAAATGGCCACCATCTTTGTTTAACAGATGATGAGAGTTTAGAGGCCTGGATAGCTGCCTGTGCTTAACTGGTAGGAGAAACAACAGGGCTTTAAATTCAGGCCTAGACTGGGTATGGCAGATCACACATGATCCCAGCATCCTGGGCAAAGTTAAGGTGAGAGGCTCCCAGCCTGGGCAACTCCAAGATCTGATCTCGGAAAACATTTTTTGCTGTTTTTGTTTTGTTTGGGGGTGGGGTGGTGTTTGTTTCTTGAGACAGGGTCTCACCATTTAGTGCAGGCTGGCCTTGAACTCACTTATGAGCCCAAGATGGCCTTGAATTTGATGCAGTCCTCCTGCCTCAGCTTCCTAAGTGCTGGGATTACAGGCATGCACCACAACACCCAGCTCAATAAACTTTTTTGAAGGCTGGAGATGTAGCTCAGCAAGTACTGGGTTCAACCACTTGTACCACAAACAGAAGACATACAGTCAGGCCTGGTGGTGTACACCTAAAATCACAGCTACTTTGAAGTCGATGGCAAGTCAGGTGACTGTGAGAAATTTAGCATGACCATCTCAAAATTTAAAGGTGAGGGAGGCCTGGGGATATAGCTAAGCACTAGAATGCTTGCCTAGCACGTCTGAGGTCCTGGGATCAATCCCCAGTATTTAAAAAAGAAAACAGATACACATGATTTCTTGACCTAAGATTGGGCAATAACACTGAGACCAAAAGCACAAGTAACAAAAGAAAAAAATAAATAAATTGGCCTCATCAAAACTAAAATTCGTGGCCGGCTGTGGTGGCACACACCTATAATCCCAGCTCTCAGGAAGGAGGCTGAGGCAGGAGAATCATTTCAAGTTCAAGACCAGCCTAGACTACAAAGTGAGCTCAAGGCCACCCTGGACTGCGTAGCGAGACCCTGTCTCAAAAAGACAAAAAAACACTAAAATTTGTGGGAATAAAGTTTGAAACAAAGATTAACAAAGTTCTTTGCTACTTGGTTTGATGGCACACTCCTGTAATCCCAGCTCCTGGAGGCTGAGGCAGGAAGATTGCCTTGATTTCAAGGCCAGCCTGAACTGTACACTGAGACCTTGGCTCAAAAATAAATAAAGTGAAGGTCAGTTGTGGTGGCACATTCTTGTAATCCCAGCACTCAGGATGCTGAGGCAGGAGGATCACTGAGTTCGAGGCCAGCCTGAGCTGCACAGTGAGACCCTGTCTCAAAAAGATTTTTAAAAAATCCTGTACAGCCGAGAGTCACAAGTCTGTCTCACTTGGTACACAAAAGTGTGAAGCTTCAGTCCAAGCACCCCTCTTGCCCAGACAACACACAGTGCTTGTATTAGTGCGTTAAACATTCATTGTACTTTTTTTTGTATTTTATTTGCTTAAAATATTGTAACCATGGCTCCAAAGAAAGTTAGTGATACCAGCAGTAAAGCTAAGAGGAAAACAGAATCACAAGAAAGAAATCACTGCAAAATTTGTTAAAGTCCTCAATAAATGAATTTATAAGTAATTTTTGGACCTCAGAACCAACTGTTTGGTTTTCCTTTTTTTTTTCTTTTTTTTCTTTTTTTTTTTTGTCTTTTTGAGACAGGGTCTCACTATGCAGTTCAGGCTGGCCTTGAGCTTACTTTATAGCCCAGGCTGGTCTCAAACTCCCAACGATCCTCCTGCCTCAGCCTCCCTGGTGCTGGGATTACAGGCGTGCGCCACCACGCCCGGCTCCATTATTTCTTACTTTTTTTTTTTTTTTTGCGGTACTGGGGATCGAACTCAGGACCCTGCGCTTGCTAGGCAGGCGCTTATTCCACTGAGCTACATCCCCGGCTCCTTCTCAAACACTTTGATATCTTTTCTTTTTCTTTTTCTTTTTGAGACGGCCTCCTTATGCAGTTCAGGCTGGCCTTCATCTCAGTGGTCTCAAACAGCAATCCTCCTGCCTCAGCCTCCCAAGTGCTAGGGTTACAGGCATGTGCCAACATGCCTTGCACACTTTGGTATCTGAGCACAAATTTGAAACTAATTGAGTTTGACAACCAAGGTATCACTAAATAAACAACTCACAGGATGGGTGAACACACTTGCAGGTAATACATGCTATAAGAGATTTATATGGGAATGTCTAAGATACTTATGACTCAATACAAGACACCCCGACTAATGAGGGGGCAACTGATTGAGTAGATGTTGCCTCAAAGAAGATACCCAAACCGGGCGTGGCAGCGCACGCCTGTAATCCCAGCACCAGGGAGGCTGGGGCAGGGGGTTGTTGCAAGTTCGAGACCAGCCTGAGCTACAAAGTGAGCTCAAGGCCAGCCTGAACTGCATGGCTAGACCCTGTCTCAAAAAGACCAAAAAAAAAAAAAAAAAAGAAAATACCCAGATGGGCTGGGGATATAGCTCAGTGGAATAAGCGCTTGCCTAGCAAGCGTAGGGTCCTGAGTTCGATCCCCAGTACCACCAAAAAAAAAAAAAAAGAAAATACCCAGATGGCCAAGGAGCACACCGCTAGTCATTCATTAGGGAAATGCCAGTCAACCACTACGTAATCATTCACTAGAGTGGCTAAAATGAAGTAGAAGGACCCCTGGGGAGCACACAACTACACAGCTGGGGCGGCAAAATGAAAGAGTTGCACTGGTAAACAGTTTAGTAATTCCTCAAACTGTTGTTACCATATGACCAGCTATTCCACTCCAGAGATACAACCGAGAAGAAGAGCACGTCCACACAGAAGTCCGCATATGAGTCAGGAGAGGTGGTACACACCTGTAATACCTGGGAAGCTGAAGCAGGAGGATCGTTGCATGTTCGAGACTAGCCTGGGCTACAAAGTGAGCTCAAGGCCAACCTGAACTGCATAGTGAGAGCCTGTGTCAAAAGACAAAAAAATAAATAAAAATAAAGAATTTAAATCTACATGCCCAGCACTTGGGAAATTCTAGGTGTGTGTATGTGTGTGTGTGTATGTGTACCTGGATAAGCAGGTGAAGAGCCTCAAGTATCTGCTCCCATATCATTTGTAATGGGCCACAAACCACTAGGGCAGCCACACAATGGAGTACTATGTCCCCAGTAAAAGTGATGACCTAGTTAATGTGTGCCGGTGTGGAAAGCCATCAGTGCTCGCCTGCTGTGTGGCGCACCCTTGTAATCCCCATACTTGGGAGGCTGAGGCCAGAGGATGGAAAGATTGAGCCCATCCTGGGCAACTTGGCCAACTACTGACATCTGCTTCAAAATAAAAAACAAAAAAGGGCTAGGGATGTAGCACAGTTTGAAGGCCCTGGGTGAATCCCAAGGACTGAAAAAAAAGTCCTGCCTGATTACAGTAACAATAAATGGAGGCTTGTCTTTTTTATGTCACTTGTCTAGTAACCTAGTAACTCACTTGTGTTACGTTTCACCAAAATATCAGTCAGTAATAGATTGGAAAAGTTTTAAATGAGCCCTTTTCTATAGTTTGAGAACAAGCCCAGCAGAGTTACTTTAGTAACGTGACCTAAGAGTGCATTAGCAGTGCAGAATTATCCTGGGGAGACTGATATACGATAATACTTCGTCAGTTTACAATAAAAATCGGTGAACCAGGGAGGCTGAGCTGAGTAGGTGAGATCATGTATATGCAGTATCAGACTCTGCTCTGTTCACTTAGCCACAAAGAACATTTCCTTATGTCTTTAAAATTCCTTCAAGGGTCCAGGGAGATAGCTCAGCAGCATAGTGCCTGCCTGGCAAGTGCAAGGCCCCAAGTTCAACTCCCAGTACCTACCTACCTACCTACCTAAATAAATAAATAAATAAATAATAAATAAGATTCCTTCAAAAACATTACTAATGCCTATAATACAGTACATAGACCATATTTAAAGTGCAATTCTTCCCAACTTGGACAACTGTTTTCCATTTTCACTGTTACATGTATGTGTGTACATGTTTGTGTGTGCACACATGTCGTGCTAGGAATCACACTGAGGCCCTGTGCACGCTACTCAATCTGTACCCCATTCTTACTATTATAAATAACTATTAAATGGATATCTTTTTTTCTTTTTGTCGTTTTGAGACACGGTCTCACTATGCAGTATAGGCTGGCCTTGAACTCACTTATGTAGCCCAGGCTGGACTCAAACTCACAAGGATTTTCCTGCCTCAGCCTCCCGAGTGCTGGGATTACAGGGAAGTGCCAACACCCCTGGCTACAAATGGGTATCTTTTTGTACAAGACCATAATTACATTTCCAGTTATCTCCTCAAAATAGAATATATTGTAGTTTGCAAGGAAAACAATACAAGACACATAATTTATAAGATTATTTTATAATAGTCACCCAAAGAGTCATACATACACAAAGAGAGTACAGGAAATCTGTCTACATACTAAAGACCAAAGAATCCAGCTGAGGGCCTGGAACCACAGCAATGTCCTACATGAGTCCAGCTGAAGACCTAGAGCCCATAACAATGCCTGCCACGAGTCCAACTGGAGGCCTAGAGCCCACGACAATATCTCAGGTAGGCCTGTCTCATAGGTCTGCACTGGGAAGGCCCAAAGGTCAATGGTGGAAGTTGGAAAGTCTGTGCCAATGGGATAAAGGATCTGTGCTAGCAGGCTGAGGGCTCTGCACTGGAGCCAGGAAGTGACACTCAAGAAAGAGAACTCCCACGGAGGTGCCACAGCCATCCTCATTAACAGCAAGGCCCCAAACGCCTCCAATGATGAGAACAACTGAGTCTCTATCAGGAAAGCCAGTGCAACAAGCTTCTCCAGGAGACTGAACAGTGCACCATCAGGACGAGAACACCCTCAGAGTGAACAACAATCCTCAGGCAAGCCTCCCACACCCAGAACCACGCTGGCTCAGTTCAGCTGTATGTTATGAATTGAACACCAGTTGTCAGTCCACCGCAGAATACTAAAACACCCTGGCGTGGTGGTGAATGCCTGTAATACCAGCTACTTGGGAGACTGAGACAGAAGGATCACAAGTTCAAGTCCAGCCTGGGCAACTCAACAAGACCTTGTCTCAAAATAAAAAATAAAGGGGCTGGGGGTATAGCTCAGTGGCATAAGCGCTTGCCTGGCAAGTGCAAGGTCCTGAGTTCGATCCCTGGTACCGGAAAAAAAAATAAATAAATAAAATTTAAAAAAATAAAAAATAAAAAGGGCTGGAGATGTAGCTCAGTGGCAGAGCACTTGACTAGCATACACGAGGTCCTGGGACCAACCCCAGCACCAAAAAAAAAAAAAAAAAAAAACTCTAAAACGGGAAGTAGTAGATTAAAGAACATGAACTTTAGCCAGGCATGGTGGTGGTGCGTGCACTTGGGAGGCTGAGGCAGGAGGATTGCTGTAAGTTTGAGGCCATCCTGGGCTACAAAGTGAGCTCAAGGCCAGCCTGAACTGCATAGCAAGACCCTGTCTCAAAAAGACAAAAAATAAAAATAAAAATAAAAAAAGAACATAAACTTTAAAAAATTCTATATTTTTTCTCCTAAATATAATACATTCATTATAGGAAACTGAGAAAACATTTTAAAAATCAAAAGAAAGAGGACCTGGGATGCAGCTCAGTGGTAAAGCACGAGGCCCTGGGCTGGATTCTCAGCTCCAAAAAAAGAAAAAAAGAAAAAACTACTCAATAGCACCATAACCAAATGTCTCATAATATGTGGATGTATTTTATTCTAATCATGTGTAATCAGAAATGTGTTTTATAACTTGCTTTTCCCATTTAACACTTAAACATTTTTCCATGTTCCGAGGTATATACAGTAACTTACTGAAGCCATCTACTACAAGACAACTATCTACGTTCTGTTTCACTTTGTTTTTACCATCCTGGGGGCTGAACACAGGCCCCATCAGGGCTAGGCAAGTGTTCTTCCTCGAAGCTATACCACAGCTCTGTTTGGTTTTTGTTTTTTCAGGTACCAAGCTTTTTGGGGTTTTTTGTTTGTTTTTGTCTTTTTCTGTCAGGGTCTCACTATGCAGTTCAGGCTGGCCTTTAGCTCACTTTAGCCCAGGCTGGTCTTGAACTCCAACAACCCTCCTGTCTCAGCCTCCTGCCTGCTAGGATTACAGGCATGCACCACTACACCCGGCTCAGATACCAAGCATTGAACCCAGGGCCTCATGAATGTTGGGCAAGGGTTCTATGACTGAGCTATATCCCCAGTCCTTTTAAAGTTTTATTTTGAAAGAGAATCACTAAATTGCTTTCGCTGGCCTCAAACTTTCTTTTTTCTTTTTTTTCCTAAGACAGGGTCTCCCTATGCAGTTCAGGCTGGGCTTGAGCTCACTTTGTAGCCCAGGCTGGCCTCAAACTCACAAGGATCCTCCTGCCTCAGCTTCCCAAGTGCTGGGATTACAGGCTTGCACCACCAAGCCCAGCTTCAAACTTTCTTTGAGTCCTCCTGCCTCAGCCTCCCAAGTAGCTGGGCTCATAGGTGTATACCTCAGTGCCCAAGGCCTCTTTTAATTCTTTTTTTTTTGGTAGCAGGAATCGAACTCAGGACCTTGTGCTTGCCAGGCAGGCGTTTATGCCACTGAGCTAGATCCCCGGTCCTTCTTTTAATTCTTGATCCATGAAAAAATGCTGTATTACGTATTCTGCGGGGCTGTTCTCGCTGACCTCTTCCTTTAGAACAGGCCTTCCCCCACTTCACAGGACAGAGTTAAAGGTCAGCAGAATCCACTTTCAGCAGTCCAGAGCTTAGGCCGAGGGCCCCAGGCCCCATCCTAATGTTTTCCCTTGCCTGAGAATTTCAACTCTGAAGTTGGGCAGCCTGGGCTACAAAGTGAGCTCAAGCCCAGCCTGAACCACATAGCAAGACCCTATTTCAAAAAGACAGTGGCACAATTTTTTTTTTTTTTTGCAGTACTGGGGATCGAACTCAGGACCCTGCGCTTGCTCAAAAAGACAAAAAAAAAAAAAAAAAAAAAAAGAATTTCAATTCTGAGAGTGGCCCCCAGAAAGACAGAGCTGAGTCACCACGGAGAGACCCTGATTCTGGCCCTGGGACCCACATCGTTCCCCAGTCAGCTCAGTCCTGCATCTCTGATGCCCTCAGCGCCTCCCAGCAAGGCTGAGTTCCTCGGCCCAGCTGGGTATTTACAAAGGCTCCTTCGTGACACATCCTTGCCCAGAAATCTTCGTCTGTGTTCATTCCTTACACTACATTTCTAGAAGGGTTGTTCTGGGCCAAAATGTATGCATTTGCTATAGATTTTTTATATGAGACCTCATGTCCTCAGGAAAACCTGTACCGATTAACAGAAAAAAACGAAGAACAGAAATTCTAGAGGTTTTTTTTTTTAAGAGAGGAGTTTAAAAAAAAAAAGCAATATGTGCTCCCTTTGGCAGCACATATACTGAAAGGAAGCAACTGGGGCCTGGTTGGCGGCGCACACCTATAATCCCAGCACTCGGGAGGCTGAGGCAGGAGGATCGTTGTGAGTTCCAGACCAGCCTGGGCTACAAAGTGAGCTCAAGCCCAGCCTGAACTGCACAGCGAGACCCTGACTCAAAAAGACAAAAAAAAGAAGAAGAAGAAGCAGCAGCAGCAGCAATTGGAGCCGGGGATGCAGCTCAGCGGCACAAGCACCTGCCTGGCAAGCACAAGGTCCTGAGTTTGATTCCCGGCACCAAAATGATGGAAGGACACAGACAGTCCTTACTTTCACTCCACTAAAGGTCTGTAAAGGCAGGTGTGGCGGTGCACATTGTAATCCCAGCGCCCTGGAAGGCTAAGGCAGTGGGATAGTGAGTATGAGGTCAGTCTGGAACACATAGCAAATTAGAGGCTAGTCTGGAACACAGTGAGACCATGTCTCAAAAGAGAGAGAGGCAGACAGACAGACAGAGAATCAAGATCCATAAAAAGGAACAAAATGAGACTCAGAAGGGAGTCAGTGGGAGCAACCTACCTTGACTACATGTCTGTGCAGGGTCCCTCCCCTTGGCCAACAGTGGCAGGGCAGGGCCAGGACACTGCTGTGACAAAAGCCGCGTCTTACTGTTACCAATCAGCACAGATCTTCTTTGCTGTGGCTGTGAAAGCTGCCTGCTCTTCCCGCAGCCAGAGTCCCCTTTCTCTGCAAGTCACAAATATGTCCACCCAACATGACCCAGGACCCTGAATTAGACCCTGGCGTGGGGCAACCAGCGCATTCTGGAATTTAGTTAATTATATTTTCCTACTGGTTTCTCGCTTTCGCAAATGCACCACAGTGGATAAGAGGTCATCCTTCGGGGACCTCAGCAAGGACCACAAAGGAACCCTCTTGTCCTCTTGCAACTTTTCTGGACACCTAAAATTACTGTCAAATTAAAAATCTATTTTAAACTTTTAAGAAACTTAAAAGTTTATTAAAAGCGGGGGGGGGGCACAGAAGTGTTAGTCTTACCTTTGCCAGCAGCAAGTATTTTTGAGCATTTTAATCACCCAGCAAATATTTGTGAAGTGCCCTGCCCGTGAGGGGTGCTGTCATGGGTACCAGGCTTCAGGGAACAGGACAGACAGAGGTCAGTGTCCCCAAGGAGCTGGTGGCACGGTGGGGGGAGAGGGCACTTGAGAGGCTATTAGAAATAGGTGCTCTGGACAACGGGAAAGGTGGGAAGGACGTGGGGGGCAGCAGAGGAGGGCTGGGGCTTGGGGAGGTGCACAGCGCTTGCTCAGACTGTGTGAGGCCCTGGAGTCCATCCCTGACACCCCCACAAAACGAAAGAGATAAAAGAGGGCAGTCAGTAGGGCTTCAGCAGCGCAGTGGAAGAGACAGCTGTGTGGGCACTGGCAGAGTGCTGGAGGGCCAGACAAGTCACACGTGGCCTTGCAGGCTGTCACTGGTGTGGCAGAAGCCACCAAACAGTTACTCAGCCGCATTCCCAGCGCCCTTGCAGCTGGGCAGAACTGTGTGACTGGAAGGAGAGCCACTTCCGGGCTGAGGCAGTGAGAGTCCTGGGTTCTGTGACACCCTCTTCCTTCCTGTGCTGCCCGTGTCCCACAGTGCAGCCATGGCTGTGGGCCTCATCAATCTGGGAGCCTGCAAGGCTGTGCAGCAGAGCCCCCTCTGCTGTGTGATGCATGGGTCTGTGACTCAGCGGGTGGCGCTCTGCAGGGTCAGCCTTGCTTGCCTCCAACCCTGAGTGTGTGACCTTCCGAGGCCTGGGCGGTGGCTGTCCCTGCAGCATAACTCAGCCCATCTGGTCTGACAAGGAGAACTTGGCTTTCACCCTGTTACAGAGTCAACTGCCAATTCCAAAGATGGAAGAATCATCACTTGATTTCCATCCTCAACAGTGAACACAGCAGATTATATTTTCCAAGGAGGCTGTAATGAAACTTCCCACAGCCCCTGAGCTGTTCTCACAGTGGCACTGGCACCCCTCCTATTAAGAAGTGGCATCTAAATTGGGCATGGTAGCATCTGTTTGTAATCCCAACACCTGGAAGGCTGAGGCAGGAGGATTCCAAATTCAACCCTAGTCTGGGTAACTTAGCAACTTAGTGAGACTCTATCTCAAAATAAAAAATAGGAAAAAGGCCTGAGATATAGCTCAGTCTGGAGGCCTTGAGTTCAATCAGGACCATGAAAAAGGAGGAAGAAGGAGAAGAAGAGGAGGAAGGGGAGAAGGAAAGATGGGGCATTGCTGGGCGTGGTAGCGCACGCCCGTAATTCCAACACTCTGGAGGCTGAAGCAGGAAGATTGTTGTGAGTTCAAGACCAGCCTAGGCTATGAAGTGAGCTCAAGGCCAGCCTGAACTGCATAGCAAGACCCTGTCTCAAAAAGAAAAGAAAAAAAAGGAAAGATGGGGGGAAGAGCCAAGCATGATGGCACACACCTGTAATCCAAGCACCTGGGAGGCTGAGGCAGCAGCATAACCTCCACTGGAGGCTACTCTGGGCTACATAATGAGTTCAAGGTCAGCTTAAACTACATAGTGAGACCCTGTCTCAAAAAAGAAAGAAGCTGGGCGTGGTGGCGCACGCCTGTAATTCCAGCACTCAGGGAGGCTGAGGTAGGAGGGACTATTGTGAGTTTGAGACCAGCCTAGGCTACAAAGTCAGCTCAAAGCCAGCCTGAACTGCATAGTAAGACCTTGTCTCGAAAGACAAAAAGAAAGAAAGATGGAAAGTGGGAAAGAGGGAGAGAGAGAAAGCCAGCCAGCATCTATGACCCACCCCGAATGCAGGGGACCATACAGTGAAAACCATGATATTTGATTTCTTTTTCTTTCTTTCTTTTTCAGTCTTTTTGAGACAGGGTCTCACTATGCAGTCAGGCTGGGCTTGAGCTCACTCTGTAGCCCAGGCTGGTCTCCAACTTACAGTGATCCTCCTGCCTCAGCCTCCCAAGTGCTGGGATATTTTATTCTTATTAATACATGTTTGCCACACATAATGATCACATTCATCACAGGGAATTTGTACCTGTATATAATTTTGGTTTTGTTTTTGTTCTTGTTTTTTTAGTACTAGGAATCGAACTCAGGACCTTGTGCTTGCCAGGCAGGTGCTGTGCTACTGAGCTATATCCCTACCCTACCCCACCCCACCCCCGTTTTTTGAGACAAAGTCTCACTGTACATAGTATCTCTTAATTCTTTTTCTTCCATTTTCCTCTCCTCCATTCAACCCTTTCTCCCCTCATTACCAAAGCTTTGTTTCCATTTCCCCTTCCAAGCTCTTTTCCCTTCCTTCTCTTCTCCTCCCCGCTTGTCCCCCTTTCCATTCGCACACATTCCTCCTACTCCCTCAAATCTACCCGCTGTTTTGCTCTGTATTTCCCCCTTGGCTTTCTCACACAAGAGAAACAGTGCAATATTTAAGCTTGTCTGTTCCATTTATTTAACTTACCATGATGGGCTCAAGGTGCATCCATTTATCTAAAAGTGACTCAATTTAATCCTTCAGAAGCTCTTTGACTTCTGAAGTCAGGTGATGAGAGCAAAATGGCTTCTGCTGGTCCCCACACCTCGAGGTGGGGAAGTCAGGGCCCACTGAGAAGTCCAGAGAGTCCATCCCCACTGCTGGGCCCCACTGAGATCCTCGTTGAGGACAGGGATCCCGGCTCTGTCTCCAGATGGCCCTGGCCAAGGTATGTAACGCAGCGAGCGCCCCAGGAGCTGCCTAGCTGTCAGTGTTCATTTTCTCTCATTGCTGAGACAAAATACCCAACACCCAAGTTGAAGAGGGAAATGTTTATTTAGCTCACAGTTTGTGGAGGTTTCAGTCCATAACCAGCTGGCTCCAAGGCCGGGTGGTGTAGCACAGGGCCAACAGCTCAAGCTAGCAGAAGACAGCAAAAGCAAGGAAAACAAGTTGGGGAGAACAAGCCTCTTTTCCTCAGCCCCTACCCCCCCACGCCCCCACCCCCCACACTCCCTACCCTACCTAGCACCTTCCTGCTAGGAAGGGTATAGTGCCAGAGGCTGAGGATGTTTACAAAGTGAGGTCCCCCTGGCCCCCTGCTGAGTCCCTTAGTTAAACTTCAAATTTCTCAAATTGATAAAATGTATCAACCTCAGTCAGCCTCACTAGCCAAACTCAGTCAACCCAGGGCTGCAGTAATAATAAAATAATCTTCTTCGAAGTAATCAGATTTTAACATAGCATTAGTTTAGTTTTGTTTTTTTGAGACAGGGTCTCATCATGTAATACAAGCTGGCCTGGAACATGCTTATGTAGCCCAGGCTGGCCCGGAACTCAAAGCTATCCTCCTGCCTCAGCCTACTGAGTGCTGGGATTATAGGCGTGCACCACCATGCCTGGCGCTCTCTCCCTCTCCCTCTCTCTCTCTCTGCTCAGCCTCCTGAGTGCTGGGATTGTAGGTATGTTCCACCACACCAGGACCCAGTCGCTTTTTTTTCTTCACTGTTTTCATTTAATCTATTGATCTTTTTGCAGTATTGGAGATTAAAACCAGGACCTTCATACTGAGGTATATAACCCCAGCCCTTCATTATTATTATTATTATTATTATTATTATTATTATTACTAATTATATCCTTTTCTTTTTGTCTTTTTGAGACAGGGTCTCACGTTGCAGTTCAGGCTGGCCTTGAGCTCACTTTGTAGCCCAGGCTGGTCTCGAACTCACAACAATCCTCCTGCCTCAGCCTCCCAAGTGCTGGGATTACAGGCGTGGGCCACCGCACCCAGCTGTTGAACAGGGCACGCGTTTCAGATAAAAATGCTAAGCAGGAAGAGGCAGTGGATGGAACTACCAGACCTGTCCCTCCATGCCAGCCATCTGGTAACCAAATGTTCTGCGTGTAAGTGTCGAATGAGTGTACAGGAGGCATTCAGTAAATATTTGCTAATGGAATGAATGATGCTGTCCACATTCCTGCCTCTCATTTCTTTATTAGTACCAGGAATCGAACTCAGGACCTTGCACTTTCCAGGCAGACACTGTGCTGCAGAGCTACATCCCTGGCCCTCCTGCCTCTTATTTAAAAATGTTATACTCAACCTAGTTAAATGCTTCCATGAGATTCAGATGCATTATGTCACATCCCCCAGAAATCCCAACCTATTTAACCCTTTTATTTTTATTCATTTACTAGTGTTGCCGAGGATGGAACCCAGGGCCGCTTCAGTGCTAAGCTACACCTCAGTCCCTTCAGCCCCTTCTTATTATAAAAATCTTACAGGAAAGTTTTGGGTTTGTTCGTTCGTTTGTTTGTTTGATACTGAGTCTCACTAGGTAGTTGAGACCGGTCTTGATCTTGCTAGGTAACCCAGGCTGACCTCAAACGCTCCGTGATCTGCCTACCTCAGCCTCCTGAGTGCTAGGATTACAGGTGTGTGCCAGATTGTTTGTTTCAGACAAGATCTTACTATGTAGCTCAGGCTGGCCTTAAAGTTGTGACAATCCCGATTCAGCCTCCTGAGTGCTGGGGTTACAAGCATGTGGTCCACATTTAGCTAGCAAAGTTTTCTTTTTCTTTTTTTTTCTCTTTGTTTTCCCTTTAGAGTCTGGGGTAGCTTAGTGATAAAGCACTTGCCTAGCCCTCTGTTCCATTACCAGTTCTAAAAAAGGAAAAAGAAAAAAGAAAGGAAGGTTGGAAGAAGTAAACTTTAGCTTTATTTAAATTAAACAAAATAATATACAAACCATCTCAATGCAAGAGTCAAGTAATACATACAAAAGTAAGGTAAAACCAGACATAGTAATGCACTCCTATAAGCCCACACACACTCTGAAACGCTGAGGCATGAGAATCTGAAGTCTGAAGCCCAGCCCAGGTAACAATGATTTAGTGAGACCCTGTCTAAAAATTTGAGAAGAAGAAAGGCTGAGGCAGGAGGATTGTTGTGAGTTTAAGGTAAGCCTGGGCTACAAAGTGAGCTCAAGGCCAGCCTCAACT
>PVLD010014635.1:0-51607 GCA_004027595.1 Dinomys branickii | reverse complement strand
GATTTTGGGGCCATTGGTAAATTGCAAACCAGGGAAGAAAGAAACATCCCAGCGTCTCCTGTCCCCCAGGGAGCCCTCCTGGTGTCTGCCAGGCGAGCGGAGCTGCGGCAGCGCTTTGCTGTTGACTCATCCCAATTTTGCGAACGGGTGTTGCTGCCTTTGCCCTGCGAAGTGAGGGGCCTAGGCCTGAGGTCCTTCCTGTTCCTGGCATCTTAGCCGCTCCCTTGCTGCAGACTTTAGGAACCAGCGCGGCGAGCGCGGCGAGCGGGTCCCCCGCCCCAGCTCTCCAGACTTGGTCTGCACCCGGGCTTTTTCTAGTATGAAGAAAAATACAAACAAAAGCCCCAGGTGATTTCAATGAATAGCAAAAACGCTAAGGAGATTTAAAAATCCATTTTACATAGGACTCTGAGGCCTTCGCCTCCTACCAGCACGTTCTGGACCACGCACTCAGCTTGGCTGAGGCTGCAGCAGCCCAAGCTGCGGGCGGCCAGGCCGACTTCAGTGCTCACACCCGGGCTGCATGGCTCTGGGCTGGCGCTGACCGTGTGCGCTGGGCTGGTGGCCGCATCTCACCTTCACCTGCCCTGGATGCAGGCGGCACCTGCAGGTGTACCACCAAATGCGTGCCCAGCCCTGCCGTGAGCTCCCTGCGGCCCACGCTGCTCCGTGGACAGCCGCAGCTTGGGGAAGCCCCCCTGTGCGGGCAGCTTCTCAGACAGACCTTCTCACCCAGACGCAGAAGTCTCGGCCTGGGTGCCAAGGGGAGGTGAGAGATGCCGGGTTTGCTTTGTCCCCAAGAGTACAGGGGTCCGTCCCCCTGCTCCCGGTGGTGGCCTGGTCCACCAGGGTTTCTGCTGCACCTGCTCGGTGTCCTGTGGAAAGAGGCACCCAGGACAAGCAGCCTCTCCTAGGAACAGCGAAGGCCATTCAGGAAGAGCAGGAGGAATCCCTCCCTCCTTTGCCTTCTCCTCCCCGCCCTCCCTCCCTTCCTCCTGCTCTTTTCCTGCCCCTTCTCTCCCCCTTTTCCATCCCTTCGTCCCCCTTCCCCTCCCTTCTTCCTCCTGCCCTCTTTTTCTCCCCCTCCTTCCTCGGTACATGTCACCGTTCTGGCAAGATTTGCAGGGTAGTCCTTAGATGTTAATATATTTACATTTAAGGATGTTATTTAGAAGTCTGTTTAAGCAGCATTCTCTTGCACACTGTGTGCTAAATGGATTTTCTAAATACTAAGAGACAGCCAATACGATATGTGACACAGCTGAATGACCTCTGGCAAATCTCTACTTTTGATGGGTAGGTGGAAGGGAATTTTTTTTTCTCTTTAACTTAACACATTTTTCCTATGTATTTTTTTTTTAATGAAGCTGGGCATCGTGGTGCACATCTGTAATCACCGCACTTGGGAGGCTGAGGCAGGAGGACTTCTATGAGTTTGAGGCCAGCCTGTGCTACACAGGGAGAACTTGTCTCACATAAAAATATAAAACAAAAGTGAAATTAATTTTTTTTTGACACTTGAGGACAGTGATCCTGACAGCATACTAATCTCATTTTCAGCACTTTAGAAGGGTCTTGATTATTCACTAGGCCTCTGTCGACTGTCAGTCATTCCACTTATTTTGTTTATTTATTTATTTATTTATTGTCTTTTTGAGAAGGGTCTCGTTATGCAGTTCCGGCTGGCCTTGAGCTCACTTTGTAGCCCAGTCTGGTCTGGAACACGCAATGATCCTCCTGCCTCAGCCTCCTGAGTGCTGGGATTACAGGCATGTATCACACCTAGCCAACTGAATTTATTTTAATCTGCATGGACTCTGAAGAGAAATAGACTCAAACTTGAATTTGGGGTGAAGGTATCTCTTAATTTCTTTGGCGATTTTCTCAAATCCTTATCACTGATTTCTCTAATATAAATTTCAGGAAAACAGGAAGTCAGAGAGAGATCGTTATGGTAGCTATTTAGAGAAGTCTTTTTTTTTTTTTTTTTTTTGAGACAGGGTATGGCTATGTAGTTCAGGCCGGCCTTGAACTTGCAGCAATCCTCTGGCCTCTGCCACCTGAGTCCTGGGAGTGATTGCAAGCATGCACCGCCATGCCCAGCCTGGAGAACTTTAAAGAGTTATTTCTTAGGCACATATCTTTTTACAGAATAATGCTTTCAATGGGTTTAAAATATACCAAATGTAACCCCTCCCCCAAAAAAGGTCCATGAGAAATCAGTTGATACCAGCTTGAGGTTCATGAACAGTACTAGATTTTCAAGTACAGCAAAATAAAAATTACTCCCATGACCTGCAATAAGAGAATATAGTTTACCAAAGGTGGGATTGTGATCTGATAGGGTACAGACCAGCAGAGTTTCCTGGTTCTTACTGTCCCATTCAATGCATTGATCAGGATGACTGGTGAATGGGTTTGTTTGTTTGTTTCCTGGAGAAGAAGGGCACTGTCTTCTGTGAGCTTCCTTTCATTAGTCAAAGGAATCTTTCTCAGATTGGGTCAAACTGAGTTTGTCCAAACTAAAGCCAAAAAAAAAAAAAAAAAGAAGAAGAAGAAGAAAGGCTGGGGATGTAGCTCAGACGCATAAGCGCTTGCATGACAAGCCTAAGGTCATGAGTTTGATTCCTGGTACAAAAAACCTCCCCAAAACCAAACTAAAGCCAGTCCCTGAAAACAATGTAAGTCTACAGGCCAGTTTACACCGGGCAAAATTTGACATACCTCATCCCTCCAGTTCAGGGCTTTGTGGGCAAGGGAGAAGAAAAAGGAGGGGTGCAGAAGCGCCCAAGGAGAAAAGAACACTTTGAAGGAAAAAGAAGCAGAACGGACCCCTGCAGGACACAGAACAGAGGGCGGGGCCGAGTTCATCACTGCGGGCGTTTCACATCTCTGATGCTGACCCAGGCAGCCTCACCCGATCCTGCGCAGACATCAAGTACAGGGTGTGGGCATCTTCCTGCCAGAAGATGGGCACTGTGCCCGACCCTCCTAGCGCAGGGTGATTTCCCAAAAGTGAAAGATAAATTCCTGCTTTGCGGAGTCAATGTATCTGAATGAACCTGTCGCAAAGGGATATTTAGCTATTAAAACTCACCTCAGTGACTTTCCCATTTATATTCATTCTAAACCTGTGCAAGAGGAAGGCATACAGAGGGTGTGGGTGTAGAGACCCCCCCGCCCCCGAGCGGGTAGACTAAAAGGAAAGGAGGACCGGGTTTGAGCTCTTCGGGGGAGCTCGTCTTCACCTGCAGCGTGGTCGTCTCCCGGCTTCCGGTGCGGACTCTTCGGCTTCCGCCTGGGACTTCATCGTAGATTCATCAGCATTTCATCGCAGACTCAACACACCTTGATACGGACTTGCACAGACACTGCGGTGAGCTCCAGGCCCCAGGCCTGGGCTGTTCAATCTCCAGTGTGCAGACACCCTCTGCACACTTCAGCTAATCCTGTAGGGGACCATGGTAAGCCAAATAGGTAATTTGTACATTGGTATATCTTGTGTTAAATGTTTCTCTAGTAAACCCTGACTGATACAATGACTACTACTGAATGAGATGAATCTTAATCTAGTTTTTCAGCAACATGCTAGCTTGTAAAATATTCTTATAACCAAAGAAAATGCTTTGCAGTGTTTAAATCCACAGGATAGAGCCAGGCAAGGTGGTACACACCTATAATCCCAGTATTTGGGAGGCTGAGGCAGGAGAATTGCTGCAAGTTTGAGGCCAGCCTGGGCTACACAGTGACTGAGTTTAAGACCAGTCCAAAGTGCACAGCAATACCCTGTCTCAAAACAAATAAATGAAAATAAATTCACAAAGGGTTACAGCTTAGTGGTAGAGCACTTGCCTAGTATGTGCAGGGCCCTCAGTCCAGTCCCCAGCACCGAAAATAGATAAATTCACAGGATTCAGTTGCTGGAACTGTATTTATTAGCAGACACCCTGATACATTTGTTTACGTATCAAGAGACACAGGTTAAAGAACAAATGGAGTTCTCTGAGGGGTTTTGTTTTGTTTGCGAGATTAACATTCATCTCATCCAACAGCATTTAGATGCTGACGGGTATCTGTTGAATCAGGATGATTTCAAGTTTCAGTCTAGCATAGGCAATTTAGCGAGACAACTCAGGAGGCTGAGACAGGAGGATCTCAGAGTTTGAGGCCAGCCTAGGCTACATGTGAGTTCAAAGCTAGCCAGAATTACATAGCGAAACCCTGTCTCAAGGGAAAAAAAAAAAAAAGAAATCCTAAGGTGTATAGTCTTTAGGTACATCAAGATAGAAACCAGTAATAGTACCTTCTTCAGGAAAATTGTCAGCATTTTTTCCCAAACGAAGGCAAAACAATAATGAAAATAATGGCAACAATCATTTTGTCATGTGACTTTCAGAAAACAATTTGGAAAAAGTTAAGGCAACAGAGTAAGTCACATCATGACTGGGTCAAAGAATTCACACAGAAAGGTAGAATACTCACTTCTGTTTAATCACCGGATTTCAGTTTTTACAAATAATCTTAGGACAAAGCAACTGACTAAAATTTTGGGAAGAAACAGTTCTTGCACACGAAGAACAATTACATGCTTCATTTTTCTGTAAATAACTATTGGCTGAGTTAACAAACATTTTCACAGACACACAAAAAAGGTTTAAAGCCATAGATCACTGCATTTATATTTACAAAAAGCCATAAACAAACATGCATTTCTCCTTTATCAGGATGACTTAAATAGATGTCTGGACATTAAGGCAGTGACAATTCTAAAACAATGACAAGCTAAGTTAAGGCTTTATGTTTGAAACCCATGTTCAGAGGCAACTGCGATCGAAGCACACTTATCTAATAGGCTGAATTTGCCTATCTGCACAGGTAGTATTGATGCATTCATTACCAGTTCTTTGTACCAGACGGATGGGATGAGTGTCAGGAGCACACAGCATCCCCTCTATTTACTCTAATGAATCATTAGTCGCTTCGGTTTTGAGGAGTTAGCCTTCTGCAGCACAGGCACATGCCACAGAGAGAGCAGAGCATTTTGGGTAACCGTAGAGACCTCACAGGTGGGACTGATTCTTACCTTCCTGACAGCTGGGCAGCTATTAAGACCTCAGGACCTGGATACAAAGAAATGGCTAAGCATACTTGACCATGTGCTTGGCTCAAAACACAGAACATGTTGAAGCAACAGGTTTCCATCTTCTTTATTTTCTTTGAAGACTACGTTACTCTTTAAATAAAGCAACAATAAGCAGAACACCATATTTTGGATGGATCTATTGTGTAACTGTTAGCCTCAAGGCACAAAATATATCCTTGACCAATGCGTTTCCTTATTTGAGGAAAAGATGAGTGGTAGATGGAGGAAAAGCCACCTTAAAATGATCGTAGATTGCACCTGTGTCCCGTAAAGCTTTGAAGTACACAGCAGTGGAATCTGGGTTTGGGGCCCATGTCCTTATCAGCACGAGGAGCGACAGCACCGGGAGGCAGCCGCACTGTGGGTGAGAAGCAGCTCTGGAGTCCACGCTGGCCTGCCGTGGAGGACGTGGTGACGTCACAGACACTCGGCCCGCTCCTTGGCACACACCTTATAAGCCCCCGTAATCTCTACAGTTAAGCGTTTGTAGCTGTTGCGTTATCGTGATTGCTGGTGGCTGGCGTTCCCCAGATGGCTGCAGGATGGACTGGGCACAAGGGAGACCCAACACGGTTGGACGGCTGGGCTCTTTTCACTTCTCTCCAGCCTTCAGGGAGGGAAGAGGGGCTGCAGGTTAAGTTGATCACCAAGGCGAGTATTTTAATCAACCACACTCACAGCATGAGGCATCTAGAAGAACCCGAGAGAACTGGGTGCCAAGTGCTTCGGGCAGCTGAACCCAGGAGGTGCCAGTGCATGGTGCTCTTCAAGGGTATGGAAGCTCTGTCCCCTTCCCACTCAGGCTGGGCATCCTTCATCCATATCCAATACCCACAGCCCGGGTTTCCCTAAGTTCTTTGAGCTGCTCTACCAAACGAATCAAATTCAAGGAGGGAGTGATGGTAACTCGTTTCCAGCTGGCTGCTAGACATTCCGGAGGGCAGGACTGTGGGTGGTGTCAGAACTGGACGGCACGGGGTCACCCAGCTACAGGGCAGCTAGGTGGGTGGAGGAGACCCCACACCGTTGGTGACGGATGTCTTCCGGATTGATGGTGGTGCAAGAGCACAGGGAGGCATTTTGCTGTTAAACTGGGCTCCACTGCGTCCCTCAAGATGGAGTTGAGGGCCTCCCTACTTATACTAAGTACTGGCTGCTCCTTCTCTAGGCAGTAATTGCACAGCAACAGCCCTCTGGTGAGGCAGGACCGTACCCAGCATCAGTGACTGCTCCTGAGACAGGATGGCAGTGACTTCAAGAAAAGTGCAAAATCTACATGGAGAGCTGTGGTTTCCCTTGGTGTTTGAAGAGAGAAGAGAAGGGAAGAGATGGCAAAGCGGGTAGAAGGACGGCATCATCAGGAGCGTTTTAGGTGCAGTTTGTGTGTTACACTTGGCTAAAATGATCGGAAGATGTGAGAAGTCTGCACCCCAGTACCGGGAAGCGTGGCTTCAGCTTCCTGGCTGTATGCGTTTGACACAGGATGGAAAGACCAGCTGTGAAAGCACAAATGTAGGCAACATGAAAACATTTTCAGATCAACATCTTACACTTTATAATACTCACATTTATACACGAACTGTCTGTTTACAAGTACAAAAGGAAAAGAATCGCAAAGAACCTAAGCAACTGTGTCATCGACTACATTCAACAGAGTTAATACTGTCATCCCTGTTCCCCGTTTTCTTTTTTTTTTAAGTCTGGGAGAAAATGGCAAATGCCACCCACATTGGCCTGATCTTCAGAAGTTGTGCAGCTCGGCACACGTCTGGGTTTCTACGGAGCTGAACTGAGATTCCATGGTGTTCCAGGCCAGATCAGCCAGGAGGAAGTCGTCCATGGCTGTCTGCGTTTCATTGCTGGTGAAGAACAAGCTCCCCAGAGCCTCCAGGCCCGACCTGGTGGTCTGTGTCTCGGCGCTGTTCAGCTGCACCTTGCTCTCCAAAGCAGGGACATTTTGGGTGCTGGAGAGGGCTTCGGTCTGGGTCTCCGTGTCGGATGAATCGGTACTCATGGAAAAGCTGGAGTGTTTCAGGATGCTGCCGAGGGGCAGGTGAGGGCTACTGTCCAGGAAGAAGTTTAAGTCTGTCTGGGTCTGCGTGTCGAACATCTCGAGCCCTAGGAAGTGGGCGCCAACCCTGCACGCATAGGGCGGCACAGATGGGTCTGTGAGGAAAAAGTCAGTCTGGGTCTCAATATCCAGTGACTCCAGGACTGGCTCTGTGTGCATGGCGCCCAGGCCGCTCTCCTCAGTCTGAGTCTGGGTGTTGGAGGCGGAGAAGAACTCTTCAATATCAAAATCGATGCTGGGGTTCTGAGTCGGGCCAGAAGGGAGCGGGGTGTCGGGCCCGGGGTTGGTGTCAGACAAAAGCTCACGGCTGTCCAGCGTCTGGCCGGGCAGACTGCTTGACAGGATGTTTTCTAAGTCGTTTAGGAGATCTATGGTTTGGGTCTGGTTATCAGTCATGTTCTGAGAGGGAAGCAGACCGCTCTGTGCACTGAAGTTTAAGAGGGGTGCGGATTTCTCCATAACTTCACTGAGAGCCTTGGGGCTGCTCTGAGGTAACAAAGCATGAGGGATGGTCTCTGCTACTAAACTGCTGTTCATCACACTGTCTGTGGGAACGCTGTATGAGGAGTGGACGCTGTCAAAAATGTCTCCACACATCCCAGTGTGGTCCATCTGCAGCCGGTGATCTGGGGGCCCGGGCATGCTGCAGGTCTGGGTCTCCCTGGAGACCCCACCTGGCTGGAGACACGCGTCAGTGAGAATGTCTGTCTGGGCAGCAATGGATGACACTGCTTTCAAGCCGGGCAGAAGTGTTTGAGTGTGCACACTAGTGGGAAGGGACACCTGTGATCTAAAGGACAGGTCAGTCTGCGAGCAAGACGACACAGAGGAGTCAGGGCCGACCCACAGAGCAGAGGGGACCAAGTGCTGCGAGGCACAGGACAGGTCCGTCTGCACATTGATGGACGAGATGCCGTTCCTCAGACAGGGGCTCCCTAGCTCTTGGGAAGGATTAAGACACTTCCCCAAGTTCACCTGAACACCTGTACTAACTGGCTCAACACTAGGATTTATAACTTTCGAGAAAGGCAGGCTCTCCTTCACGGAGCACACCTCGGAGTCCAGGCCGAGGATGAGGGCCCCCACAGACAGGGGCACCAGGTGCACGGCACCCGTCGCAGAGCCCTGATCGACTCCCAGCACCACGGGCTGCGTCGAAGAGTCAGCTGTAGGCACAAAGAGCGGCACAGGCGAGAGCTGCATGACTGGAAGCTTCACCAGAGCCACCTTGGGCTTCGGTAACAGCAGTTTCTGAGGGTATCTTGAAGGTGTGGTGATGCTCTGCTTCCTGGAGCCTCCAGAGTCCTCAAGAGAGGTTACAAGTTTTATGTCTGAAGTCTCCTGTTCCTGGGTGTCTGGCCGAGGGTTTGGTTGGCTGCTCAAGGATTCGATGGTATTTGTGGACAACTTCTGGTTCTGTAGGTAGTTTTCCATTTTCCTTTTTTTACTAGGTGGATCCCTGAAAAAAATGACAGCAGTTTAAAGCACAGCCTTCTTTGACCATGGTGCTTCCCACATCAGAGCTCAGACGCTACCCAGAGAGTCCACCCTTCTGGCAACCCTGAGAACGGGCCGATCATGACGGGAAGGCGTCCAGAAGAGGTGCAAACAAGGAAGAAGGAACTCTTATTTTAAGGCTATGAGTACCAGAACTCACCCTACAACTTCAAAGCTATTGTAACAAATTGAAGTTGGACCTTCAGCATGAAGTACAGATACAGGCAGAGACTTCCTCTCTAGCATTTTGATTCTTGGAGTTGGTATTTTCCAATGGGCAGAGCAAGAGACCCTCACAGAGGGTAAACAAAACAAAAAGGAGAAGCGGGGCCAGGTGGGGGCACACGCCTGTACTCTGAGCACTCAGGAGGCTGAGGCAGGGGGATAACGAACTCAAGGCCTGCCTGGGCTACACAGTGAGTTCAAGGCCAGCCACAGACTCCATGATCAGACCCTGTCTCACAAGGGGAAGGGGGACCTCCACACCAAACACAAGGCAAAACACAGCACTGGAAAAGGAGGAACAACCGGGTCAAGAGTCTACCCTCGAACGCGGGCTGCTGCTGTCTCTGCGTGCTGCCCCTTTGATGCAGCCTGCTTTTCTTTCTCACCCGGGCGCCACCTCTCCCGAAGTCGGGCCAGCGCTGCCCCGCCTCACCTGTGCTCCGCAGGGATCTCGTGGCCGGTGCGGTAGATGTGCGACTGCAGCGCCGTCCTGCTGGCGTAGGGGCAGCCGCACGTGCACCGGAAGGTCTTGCCGCAGTCCTCCGTGTGCCTCTTCAGGTCCCACTCCGTGCCGTACGAGTTGCCGCACTTGGCGCACTTGTGCTTCTTCTCGGCGTGCATCTTCATGAAGTGCTGCGGAGGCACGGGCGGCGGGCGGCTGAGACACGCGCTTTCACCGCCAGCACCCCCCCCCGCCCCCGCCCTCGGCCCCGGGGCGAGTCCTGGGCACCATGCCCCGCACGCACACTCGGCAGGCCCCTTCTGCCTTGTTTAGTCCTGGGAGGAGTACATTAGGAAGGGTACAGTACCTGTTTCACGAGAGAAAACTGTGAAAACGGTCTGTCGGGGCCTCGGGGGCATCCTTCAATCGGACAACAGTAGAACTTTGGGACGGTCTTCAAGTCTTTCCTTATCGTCGGGTTTACTATGCCATCCTGGGGAAGAAAAGCGACTTTCGATAATTTTCACAAAACCAACAGGTGGTGGAAAGAACGCAATGACTGAAGGTGGGCACAAGGGTTCTTGCTAAGGTGACGACATGTTCTAAAATTGGGCTGTGCACGTCTCCAGTCAGATAGGGGCCGACCTGGCCTCAGGCTCACAGTGGGCAGGGGCTCTCTGCTCTCCGCTATTTCCTTAGGTCCTTCCAGGAGCCAGAAGGCCACGCGCTCCTGCCCTTCGCATGCTTCCTGTGCCTCCGGCCCGTCGCTTCTCAGAGTCACCGGGAACCCAGGGGCAGTGCAATGGCATCAGCAGTACCCTCCAATCCCGGCCCTGTAAATCTGCAAACTTCCCCTGCAGACCTCAGGCCAAAGAGGCAGAGGGGCTGAGCAAAGGCCCAGTTAGTTACCACCCGCTGCCATGGCCACATTCTCCCCCGCTGTTCTAGGAAAATAAATCAGAGCTGAAGCTCCCTGAGGTGGCTGAGGCAGGAGGATCACTATGAGTTAGAGGCCACTCTGGGTTCCATAGTGAGTTCAAGACCAGCCTGAACTACATAATGAGATCCTGTCTCAAAAAGCCAAACAAATAAATCAACCATTAAAAAGTGCTGAGTGCCTGATGCACAGGACTGAACCTAAGGACATCAGCGCTGGACAGTGCTGAGGACTGAATCCAAGACCTCAAGCCTTCGAGGCAGATGCATGACCCCTGATCTACATTCCCGGCTCTGGGAAAGCCCTTGGTACCGGGCACCGGAATGATTACTCAGTGTCGAGGCAACTGCATGCAGCCTGCTCTGAAGCTGTGCCAGCAGCCTCCAGGTACGAGCGGGCAGTGTGACCATCTGAGTCACAGTGCTCCTGACCAGAACGCCCAGGACTGGGTCACAAGGATTTTCCCAGGGGCTCTAAGAATCTTAGAGGTACAAAAAGAGACCAACTGGGCGTGGGTGGTGCATACCTGCAATTCCATCATGCCCAGCTATACTTTTTTAATATAATTATTCAATCCTAATAATGTTAGTTCAGGTTGTCCCTGAACTCACCATGTAGCCCAGGTTGGCCTTGAACTTGTGGCGATCCTCTTGCCTCTGCTTCCCAAGTGCTGGGATTATAGGTGTGGGCCACTGCAGCTGGTTGCAATTAAATATTCTTTACACTTAAAAAAATAATTATTTTTAAGAGGCCCGGTCTTGCTCTGTTGCCTGGGCTGCTCCTGACTTTCTGGCTCAGGGGATCCTCCTGCCTCAGCCTTCTGTGCACTTGAGTATACCTGAGCACACCACTATATCCAGCTGCAACTGACTTAGCTGGGAGTTTTAAAATGGGTGGTGAGTTGGGTTAGCTTGAGATGCCTGGTTCTGCAGCTCACAGGCTGCAGGGTGGGGACTCCTGGTGGCTTTCAGTAAAATTCTTTTCTGCCCCTCCCAGATGGTGCTAAAGGAAAGTTGGGGCTTGGCAGCTTTTCTCTGTGGGTCCCAAAGAAACAGGTGCTCAGGCCTTGAGTGCTGCTGAATGAAACTCTTCCTTTAGTGTCCCATGAGAAAGGCTGCCCTGTGGGCAGTCATCTCCTCTCCACATCATTGGGGTGAGTGAGAGCCACCAGGCGCCCTGCCTGCTTCTGGTGGGCCTCAGAAGAATTCTCTGAGCCCGCACCTGCCTTCTGCAGGGGGCGGGGCGCATACCTGTTTCCTCTGAGCAGCCCCGCACAATTTTGCACAGTATGCTGGCACTCACTCAGATATATAAGTGGCTCCCAACCAATTCCCAAGCTCTCCAATGTTACCGAAACTTGACATCCAGGTTTTTATGCTGCAGTTTAACAGCAGCACAGATGGGCATGTGAAGCAGAAGCCCCGCGCCTCACCGTCCGTCACCAACGCCAGCACTGCACTGCCTTTTCTGGCCCCTTCTCACACTCAGCTTGCTCCGCTGCACAGCACTCTTCCCGCCTCGCTTCCGCCCACTCTGGCCCACACCAGTCCGTAGCCCTGGGCGGTGTGACCTGGCTGGAGGTGCAGCCTCTTTGTGTACTGCACAGTTGCCTTGTGCCTCAGGATCTGATTAGCAGGGAGCTGGCCCAGGTCACACGCGTAATCCTGCCTGCTCACCACACGCTCAGGTCAAGCTCTGGTCTTTCTCTGCCTTCCAACACAGCACTTACATCTACCTGAAACACTGTCATTGTCTTTGTTTTTTGATTTTTTTTTTTGGCAGTACTGGGGATCGAACTCAGGACCCTGCGCTTGCTAGGCAGGCACTTATTCCACTGAGCTATATCCCCAGCCCTGTCTTTGTTTTTTGAGACAGGGTTCTTCTGCGTGGTTCAGGCTGGCCTCGAACTCATGCTGATCCTGCTGCCTCAGGCTGGCTGTCACTTTTTTGTATAGTTACTGTCTTCCAACTGAGTTTCTTTAGGGCAGAAACTAATACACCTTTCTGTAGTGTTTCTGCTTTGAGAAGCAAGCAAGCTGGGCATGGTTGCGCACACTTATAATCCCAGCAGTTAGGAGGCTGAGGTAGGAAGATCACAATGAGTTTGAGGCCATCCTGGAATATACAGGGAGACCTTGTCTCAAAAAACTGATGAGGAAAGCAAATATCCAAAGTACAGTACAGGGGCCGGTGATATAGCTCAGTGGCACAAGTGCCTGCCTGGCAAGTGCAAGGTCCTGAGTTCGATTCCAGGTACCAAAAAGAAAAAATAAAACAACAAAAAAACCCAAAACAGTGCAGTCTCAACTCTGGCAGCCCCTGAGAAACAAGAGACATTTTACAAACATCCATGCCCACTAGGCCTGGTGGTCCATGCCTGTGATCCCAGCACTCTAGGAGGCTGAAGCAAGAGAATCATGAATTCAAGCCCAACCTGGGCATCTTTAGACTTAGCAAGACCCTATCTAAATAAAAAATAATAAAAGGGCTGGGGATGCAGCTCAGTGAGAAGGCCCTGGACTCATAGTACCACAAAATAAAGGCAGATCTAGAAAAACTCACGCTTGCCATGCGTGGTAGTGCATGCCTGTAATCCCAGCACTCGGGAGGCTGAGGCAGGAGGGTTGGTGCAAGTTTGAGACCAACCAGCTCCAGGCCAGCCTGAACTGCACAGTGAGACTCTGTCTCAAAAAGATAAAAAAAAAAAAAAGAAACTCTATGCCTGGACCCAGGTGTTCTGACGTGCTCCTTTCAGTGGGACCAGGGATCCAGACTTGGTTTGAAAATGTCCCAGTGTGCAGCCTCCTCTGAGAATTCCAAGTGCAGCTGTTACCCCATGGGCTCTGCAACTGCACTGCTACTGCAGGATTCTCTACGTTGCCACTTCACTGTGACCTTGAGCAAATCAAACTATTGGTTTCCTCATCTGTGAAATGGGCATCGTCCACGTTGCGGAGACCGAGTTAATCCAGGTAAAGGGCCCAGCACAGAGCTTACTGTGGGATCCACCACTCATGTTAGGCACTAGTTACCGGCTGTGGGGCTTTTGTTTCTTTCTCCCCTTGCCAACCAACTCAACACCAATAAACTAAACTAAAGGGCACTTTACCTCCTCCATCTGTCATGGTCTGCTCTGGCAGCTGCTGAGTTTATATTTCATTTATTTTGTCATTTTGAGACTGGGTCTCGCTATGCGGTTCAGGCTGGCCTTGAGCTCACTTTGTAGCCCAGGCTGCCCTCGAACGCAGGCGATCCTCCAGCCTCAGCCTCCGGCGTGCTGTTGAGATTACAGGCGTGCACCCAGCTTGAACTCCTTCCTTCAGGGAACATGACCAGGTCTCTTTTGGCCAGGTCATGTTCTGAGGAGCTGTCGCCCTTCGTTGGGACCCTTCAAAACTCATGCCCATCACAGGGCACCTGTAGCCCTCACCGCCCAAGTTCTTTCTCTGCTCACAATAGAAACCTGGTCCTCCTTAGGTGCCGTGTCCGCCTCCGGGCCTTTCCTCTCTCTGCTGCTGTTCCAAGGTCTCCCAACTCTCCCGACTGTGCCGTTAACTCCTTAACTTGTTTCGATCTCTTTTTCTTTCATACTTTGCCAGACTTATCTTTGGAAATTACAATTTTGATCAAGCATTTCCAGCAGCACCTCTGCCCTACCCTGGGTGGCTCCATGTCCCTTTCCAGAGCTCCCAGGTCCCTTTCTCTTCTCCCATGACTCTGGTCCCCCCGGAGGGAAGCACAGGGTGAGCTTCCCATCTCCACAGTGCTCCGGGCCACATGTGTTTCAGAATGTGGATGTTCAAATATTTGCACAGACTTCAGCAGTTCAGCATCCCTCCTCAGAAAATCCCAAATGCTGCCAAATCTGAAATCTTTCAAGGGTCATGTTGGTGGTCAACCAGCTTTTATTTATTTATTTATTTATTTTGGCAGTACTGGGGATCGAACTCAGGACCCTGCGCTTGCTAGGCAGGCGCTTATTCCACTGAGCTATATCCCCAGCCCGGTCAACCAGCTTTTAGATGCTCAACCTATAACTGAAACTTCCCAGGCCTTTCCACAGGCAACAAGGTACTTGTGCCTTGTGCTGTAGATGGGAGGATTGTGAACAGAATAAATGTTCAATACCAACTTTTGGCCTTGTGTGGCATAATTCCACCTGGCCACCCGGGCTGGGGTCGTGTCCTGTGTGGGAATGAGGCTACTAAACACAAACCGGATGTTAAGAACCTCTTGATGCCATGGTAACCACGTGACACAGGCATGGTCCTTCTCTCTGAGCGCCCACTCCACAGTGCCTCTGTCACAGCAGCCCAGCTCTGAGGTTGGGCCTTCTTCCCATTCCTGTCCTAAGGAAATAAGCTCAAGCGCAGGCTGGGGCGATGAGAAATGGTAGTGGCATAACAAAATGAGTTCAGCACAAAGTGTTTTGTTTAATGATAAAATTTACTAGACTTTGTCACTCTATCTTTTGTGTGTCTAACTGAAAAAAAAAATGTCCACCACCAAAAAACACTGCAAGCAGGGGGCAGTGGAACATACCTGTAATTCCAGCACTGAAGAGGCTGAGTCAGGAGGAAGGTAGCTTGAGGCCAGCTAGACCTACATACAGAGTATAACGCTGGTCTGGACTATATATGGAGGCCCTGATCTCAAAAACCAAAAATAATTTAACAAAACAAAACAGAAAAAAAACCCCAAAAGTATTTCATTTGTAGAAACATTTTAAGTGACAGAATTTGAAAAAAAGACAAAATAATTTAAAACATGATGGGAAAACACACACAAAAAGACTCAAGTTTATCCTTCTTTATGGCAGAGTAGTACCCCATAGAGCATAAATACCACGTTTTCCTTATCCATTCATCTGCTGATGGACACACAGGCCACTGTCAAGATGGAGCTATTATGAACTGTACTACACCAGGAAACGGTGAGACAGATCTGCTGCACAAGGGAAGGGAACCAAGACATGGAGGGAGGAAATAGGGAGCAGAAGGGAAGGAGGTGACAGAAGAGTGAAGAAGTGCTGTGTATCTGCACCAATGCCCCGAAAGGGATGTGATCATTACCTACTACAAACACGACTAAAAAACAAATGAGAAAAAATGAAATAAGGAGAAACACAGCTGAAGCATGCAGGAGAAGGGCAGTAGAGACCTGCAAATGCTGTCTGCATGCAACCGCCTTCACGGGGAGCATGTGAAGAGGCGGCCAGTTCACTTTTGTCATCTTGCTGTAAACAGAAAATTAGTAAGTTTTCTACAGTGTGCTTGATGGAACAACCTGGAACCTTTCCTCTCCTTTTAAAGGATTTTTCTGTCAAAGCCCTGAATGCAAAGCCCTGGACTGAACAGAATACAAAGCCCTGTGAGCCATGCTATCAGAACGAAATGCTGCTTGGTAAGAGGTTAAGTGCTTCCTCTCCTGTCCCCTTGGTAGCTTTCAGAGTGGAGGAACAAAAGACTCTCCAGCAATCAGGACAGGCCTCTCCCTCCCACTCCTCCTCTCCCCGACCCTTCCAGCCTTCACTCCCACTCACACAGCTCCCATCTCCGGTGGACCCCATTGCAGGCAAGGCCGAGCTGGGTTTCCTTCCAGGACACAGAATAAGGACATAGAACTAAGAACCCACATAAAACCAAAGGCAGGGAACACCCCGCAGCTTCCAGTTCAACTCCCCTGTTCTTACCCATCATTTTTCAGAACTATCTGTTAACCATTTACATTAGGCGCAGAATATTTGATTGCAGGTGGATGTCTTAGGAAAAAAAGACGATACATTGGGAACCATACAGCAACTGATAGAAAAAGGAATAAAAGTGATCCGAGCCTGGGAAATATTAAAACAACAATCAGGCAGGTGTGATGGCGCACACAAGCCTGTAATCCCAGCACTTAAGAAGGTGAGGCAGGGAGCTGGGGATATAGCTCAGTGGAATAAGCACCTGCCTAGCAAGCGCAGGGTCCTGAGTTCAATCCCCAGTACCGCCAAAAAAAAAAAAAAAGAAGGTGAGGCAGGAGGATCACCATGAGTTCAGGGCCAGCCTGGGCTACACAGTGAGTTCAAGGCCAGCCTGACCTATGTAGTGAGATTTGTGTGCCAAAAATAAATAAACAAATAAATAAATAAAAACAACAAAAGAAATTAGAATAATGCAATTATCTCTAACCAAGACAATAAAAATTTCCACTGAATATAAGATAGTTCACACACTCAGTGTAGCCTTAAGGCAGAAGAGTGGTACAAACACCTGAATGAGAGAGGACATTCCTGAAACCAGAGCCAGCTGCCCAGGAGGCCCTTGTCCCATGCCTTCTCTTGCCTCTCCCTCCCTCCACTTCTCTGAGAACATAAAGTGTCAAGAATATGGTCATGAAGCCGGGGGTGATGGCTCACACCTGTAATCCCAGCACTTGGGAAGCTGAGGCAGAGGAGGACTGAGTTCAAGGCCACTTGAGCTACATAGCAAGACACTGTCTCAAAAATCAAAACACAACAAAACAATTAGTACAGTAATGTGTGAACTGAAGAGCCTTCCAGCAATAACCAGGGTAAGGATTTCTCAGACTGGGGCACCACCAGATTGGCTATTCTGTCCCAGAGGCCACTTTTATTAAAGAAAGTAGAGTGAGGCACACCTATAATCCTAGCACTTGGAGGCTGAGGCAGGTGGATCGCTAGGTGTTTGAGGGCAGTGTGGTCTACACAGTGAGAGCCTGCCTCTAAAAAAGAAAGGTCTTCCCACCGAGACAGTAGATGGCCTGAGGCTGCTGGCATTGAGGTTAGGAAGGTACAAGAGGGCAGGACAGTGAGGACCTTGACAGTGGTGATTCTAAGGGGGTTTTTTTTCATTCCTGCTGAGAAAGATCACCCTGGTGACCCAGGAAGGAATCTTCCAAGAGTCCATCTTTCCACAGTGCCATGTTTCTGTTCGGAAAGTGAGCCAGAGGAATACTGTGCCATCCTCAGGTGAGTGGCAGCTGAGAAACAAATGATTGCAAATGGCAAGGGAGGATACTAAATCCAAGGGAGGGTCTGACTGTTGAAATTTGTATTTGCTCCAACATATTCCTATGTGATATACCAGTCTCTGGGGGATTCCCAAACTTGAGATATTTTTAAAGCATAATTAGAAATAAGCTTCTCACATACTATCCAACTAGTCCTGAAAAGTGGTTGTCATTACGCTAGCAGAGGCCTCATAAAGTCTTGAGACACAGGGTTCCTAACAGCAATTCCAGAAACAGGAACAATATAAACTGCAAAGAAAAGCTGGCTGCAGAGATTTCAGCCAACACCAGAGAGGGTCCCAGCCAGCCAGGCAGCTTCATCTTGTGCCCAGAGACACAATACTGCTCTTAGCCATCGCTGGTGAGAGGATGACACTGAAGCCAGGTCCTGGCTGTTGTATAAGAGAACCAAGAAATTAAGCTGTAGAATCCTTACAAATACAGTTTACATACCCAAGTTAGGGTAAGGTTAAGAAAATGAAGGATTTCTTTCACATTTATGATGAAAGAGGAAACAATACCTTGAAAAACCATTCCTAGAGTTGCACTTGAGCACTGGTAAAACCCAAAACTTCCTCCAGCGGCAGGGTCTTCTTTAGCAAAGCCCTGGGTGCATTTCCTGATGATCTTCCCAGGACAACATTGCTCCTTGGTTCACCTGGTAGCGAGGCTGGAACTCCCTTCATGGACAGCGCATTTATCTGTCCTACTACAGACTACGACCTCAAAAATTCCTGCTGCTTGGTCCTTATAAGAAGCCTCATTTGGCCGGGGATCAGCAGCATCAGCGCCTGCCAGGCAAGTGTGAGATCAGGAGTTCGAGTCCCGCTACCCCCCCAAATTAATCTAATAAATTTCCATGTGGGATTTACCTGAAAGTCGGTTAGAACATGCAACAGTGGTAATCAAGTCAAACAGGACTCTGGAAAGCTGCACACCCGTAACATTACCTTCAATGACGTGCGCTTTCCAATCACCCGCACGACTGGCCCTGAGACTCTCAGAGGTGGAAGGAAACTTCCTATTGTAATGACTGAAAATTATTACTTAATAGGTGTGGGGTGGGGCCGGGCATCTGGGTTTTTAATAAGCTTTCCAGAATCACCTATGGTTGGAAATCCTCGTTCCCTTGTACACGGTGATGCGGACAGCCCGGTCAGACCACCGTCACCTTACACTGTGGCCCTCTGGGAGATTTTCCCTCAGGTCTCTTTCCTGCGCACTTCTGATCTCAGCGACACCGGGACACTCGTAACTAGAGATGCTCGGAGCCAAACCCGAACCGCCGGGCAGGACCTGGGTCGGATGGAGCACCGAGGCTAGACTCGGGCTTAACGCTGCTTCCCATCCGCAGCAGTGGCTCCTGTGCGCCTCAGCCAGGTGCCGAGGGCCGACGCGCCGCGCTGCGCAGAAGGCGAGGAGCGGGGGCCGTGGGACCGGGGCCGGCCGCAGGGCCCGCTCCCCGCTGCAGGCGCGCGTGCGCCCCGCTCCCTCTGCCCACCGGCTCCGCGCTTTGTGAGGCAGGCCCGGCCGCCCCGCGCTCACCTGAAGGCGGTGGCTCTTGACCAGGTGCATGTTGAGTGCCGGGCTGTTGGGCAGGATCTTGCCGCAGCCGCGCACGGTGCACAGGATGTTGGTCCGCACGGCCCGCGACAGCTCGCTCACCGACGGCTGGATCAGCTCCCGGGCCGGCGGCGCCGGGGCCTCAGGCTGCTGCCGTGTCGCCGTGGGCCGTGGCCGGCTGCCCCTCAGCCGGGACCCCGGAACCCCCCACGGGCCCGAGGCGGCGGCGGCGGTTCCCCTCGCGGCTGCTGGGACGGCCGGGGCGCCCGCCGCCAGAGCCGCGGGTTCCGCCGCCGCCGCCGCCTCAGAGGCCGCCATGGCTCGCGCACTGCCCCGGACCCGCTCGCAGGCCCCGCCCCCGCCCAGCCACTTCCGGCAGGGGGCGGGGCCAGGGGCTTATTAGCATCCGGCGCCACGCGCCCCCTGCCGGCCGTAGAGCGCCCAAGCCAGGCGAGGCTGCGGGCTGAGGAAACAGGAGGCCAACAGGTACAGTGTTGGTCCTGTGGACCCATCCTTTCCCCACCTTGGAAACTTGGGCTGAGGTAACAATCTGAAGAAAAAGCAATTCGCTTAGAAACTTTAACTCCCAAAGATTACGTACAACCCAAGTGCTCAATGGCAGGAGAGGCAATAACGTTAATTTTCCTTTATCCAGGGCCTGGGGGAGGCGCTTTCTAATCTGTCTCAATTTGTGCTCAGAGTATCGTAGCTGGTATGTACTGTCTCTCATTGTACAGGAAAAACAATGCAGGCATACAGAAATGAATTCGCCCTAGATCGCACTCTACAAGCAAATGGATTGTTACAATTTATAGCATTGATTCTTTTCTGGGAGGGCTATTATTTACCTGCTTCTATTTTTTTCCCTAGTACTGGGGATCAAACCCAAGGCTTTCACACAGCTACATCCCCAGCCCTTTTTCGTTTTAAGATAGGCTCTCACTAAATCGCTAAGGCTGAGCTTGGCTTCAGAATCTGCCTGCCTCAGTCTCCCAAAATGCTGGGATTACTGAGCTGCACTACCAAGCCGGGCTACCTGCCTGTTTTAATTGCTGAAATTCCACTGTTGTCTGGGAAACAGCATAGCTCAGTGCATGGTCCCAAAACCTTGATGCCTAAAGAGACTCCGTAAGTCACCTGAACAGGCATAGCCCGCTGAGGCAGTGCAATTGGAAATACACCGACTGAAGAGGGCACCTGCTATGCACCTTTGGGATAGCTAGATTCAAATAAAAAATGTCCAACTTTTACATTTTAGCTGTATTAGTTTTCTATTGCTAATAATAAATTACCACCAGTTTAGTGTTCTGCAGTAACAAATTTATCTTGCATATCTGGCACCTGAAATGTCAGCTGGGGTGGTCCCTTCTGGAGGCTCTGGAGAGAATCCATTTGCTTTTTCCAGCTTCTATAGGCTACCTGCATTCCTTGGCTGGTGGCTGCTTCCACCATCAAGATCAGTAGTAGTGAGTTGAGTTTATCTCATCAGATCACTTTCTTAAAAATTTATGGCACTGGGTATTGAGCCCAGGGCTTCCCACATGCTAGACACTGAGCTATCCAGCCTTTTTATTTTTTAAATTTTAATTATTTGGAGACAGGGTCTTGCTGAATTGCCTGGGTTGGTCTCAAATTTGTGATCCTCCTGCCTCATTAGATGCATGTCACCACGGTACCAAGCCACTCTTGTCATCTCCCTATCAATCAATTCCTCTTCATTCTTTAAGATCCTGTGATCACACTGGGCCCATTGAGGTAATGTACAGAACTTCTCCAACCACTAAATTTCTTTGCTGTAAGATAATACTTTTCTCTCATTGCTGAGACAAAATACCTGATGCCCAGAATTAAGGAAGGAAAGGTTTATTTAGCTCAGTTTGTGGAGGTTTCAGTCCATGCTTGGCTGGCTCCAAGGTAGAGTGGCACATTGCAGAAGGCAACCATTTATGGCTGCGGAAAACAGCAAAAAGCAAGAGCAAAAGACAGGAGCAGCAGCAGAGAGCAAGCCTCTTTCCCTCACTTATATGAATGCAGACTACTCACCCCAGGGGCAGGTGTAGCACTCACATCCATAATCCCAGCATTGGACTATGGATCAGTCAAAAATCTAGAAGCCCGCCCCATGACTGCATGAGGATTTGAGGGGACACGCAGACACAAACCACAACAGATAACATATGCAGATCCCAGGGATTATCACACAGACCATTTGAGAGGGGCACATTCTTTAGTAAACTGTTTATAAAAGAGTGCAGGCTGTGGAGTCTGTCTGCCCGGTCATTACTCAAGGAAAATAAGATTGTGCTCCCTGACTTGTAATACTGTTATGAAAGGTGATGCACATGAAATATAGTAGCACAATGCTTGTCATCTCAGTAGTAAGTGCTCGGTCATCACTGCGCAACCTTTCAATATGTGGAGGCATTGGTGGAATGTAATTCTTTTGGCTATCGAGGTCCTTGACTGTCGAGTTACTGCTTTGTCTGTTCTTCAGCTGCATCTGAAGGAGACCATTGGGTATGTGGTAGATAAAGGCTTAGGGAGCCAAGGTTCTCCCATCTTTCTAAGCAAGAGCCTCTGGATGCAGCTCAATATGACTTGTATTTTCTTACTTGGCTCCAGATACACAGCCCTGCCAAACACCAGGGAAGGCCATGAGGCTGGTGGAAATTCCAGGAACCTGTAGAGCCCTCATGGCAATCTCATGCGGACATTCAGGCACTGGGCAGAATGCACACAGGGAGAGATGCCAGAAACCATGCCTGCTCAAGAGGAAATCATGAGGGCTGGGGATATAGCTCAGTGGCACAAGCACCTGCCTGGCAAGCACAAGGTCCTGAAGTTTGATTTCTGGTACAAAAATAAAAACGAAAACAAAATAGTAAACTAAAAAAAAAAAAAAAAAAAGAGGAAATCATTCTTCAGCCTCAACAGACTTAGTGCCCCACAAGAGAGGAATGAAGTGTCTGTGACATCTCTAAAGTAAGTCAAAAAACACCATCTTTTATAGATGATGTCCCACAGCCAGTATTAGCAGAGCATTATTTAGCACCCCCCTTCCTGTGTTACGTATTCTGTACAGTAGGACTCCTTTTGATTTTCATCAAAGGCAACTGGTAAACTACTTTCACAACAGCTTTATCCACAACTGCTGTTTTCTCTTCTGCTTTGACCATTGGCAAAGTCTCTGCTCGTTTTTTGATCTAGCAACTAGAGGTACATGTAGAAACACAGATTCTTATGTAGTAATCTTACTCCTTTATTCCGTTCTTTTCTGTACTTTTATCTGCCCAGCTTTCTTTGACTTTTAATTTTGTAATTATAAGATTTTTTTTGGAGACAAGGTCTTGTTATATAGTCCAGGCTGGCCTTGAACTCAGGGCAATCCTCCCTCAGGCTTCCAAGTGCTGGGATCATAGGCGTGTGCCATTTTGCCTGTCTTTTTTTTAAGAGTAGGAAAAGTTATTGGAGAAAAGGAATGGGGACCAGGAACAGGGGACGGGGAACAGGAACAGCTCCCTCCTGACACACAGGAGGGACCTCGAGTAGGGTGCCCTTACTATTTTTAAACAATGTGTTCTTCCCAAATCCTCTCTGGGACAAGATAGGGAATAGATCTTAATGCTACTTAGTGATAATCATCACTGAAGGATTTTCTTTTCCAGACAGGGCTTCACTGTGCAGTTCAGGCTGGCCTTGAACTCAGTATGTAGCCCAGGCTGGCCTTGAACTCACAGTGATCCTACTCCCTCAGCCCCAAGCGCTAGGATTGTAAGTGTGCGCCACCACACCCAGCTCACCGAAGGATTTTCATCAAAAGTCAAGTAACTGATGTGCCAGTTTTTCAATGCTGCATCTTTATTATTCACTAATTAGTATAATGTCAGTTTGAGTGTCACATGTGATAAATTAGATTATGAAAAAATTAGACTATGAAAAGTATATTTACAGTGAAATAACTGTTTTATGTAAGTGAATCATCAGATGTGCATCCTCCTGCAATAGCAACTTAGCAGACGCACCCCTACCCTCTGAATGGACTGATACCTAGAAGTGCTGAGTTGGGTATGGTTACTTGGTGCTTCTTTCTGTGATCCACAGCTTAACGGAAAATCCTCAGAAACCAGCAACTGGAACCAGACCTCCCAGGATCACACAGATGCGGGAGTCGGCAAAAGGCCACCAGACACGACACCCACAGGCTCAGCCGCTGTGCCGTACACTTGACTTCAGAGCAACCTGGAGCCATACAGATACCTAGTGGCACCTCAAATGCCCACAACTGCTTTACTTATCTGAGAAGGGTGGGGGTGTGGAATAGGGAGGAGGACAAAGTCCCAATAATTATACGGCCGTTTCTGAATTAAATAGTAAGGATCCATTTCTAAAAAGCAAGTTTACAGACAGACACTCTCCAGTTCGCTGTTAACTGGAATGCATGTGCCACACAATCAAGGAGCCGCTGGCTTATAAAACCACATATACCTTACTTATCTCTAATTTTAAAATAATTCATCGCCTTGTTGGGTATGCAAGTGAGCAATGGAGAAAGTGGAGCATCTGCAATACCTGAAATTTAGAACAAAAGAAAATCAATGACGGAGCAAAGATTTATCAGACATTTAAAAACGGCCATGATTAGAGGGTCGACCAGGAGCCCTCCCCCCATGCATGCAGGAGCAGATGCACAAAACGGGGGCAATAGGAAAGCGCAGAGGTAGTTAATGAGCAACAGGGGGGCCCATGCAGTCCACTGTTACTTGTCTAGTTTGTGAAGTAAGCTGACCACGTACCAGCTGGAGCTAAGGATTTCAGTGCTTCCAAAAGATGCGGGCTGGAGAACTTTACCAGGCACCGGAGGGGCTCTTCCCTCTCGGCCAAGATGCCCCCACATAAGTCACCTTTGAACTTCGTTTCAAGCTATCAACAAATACATTTATAAATGACTATTCGATGTTATCCACTGGAATAGCAGAAGGTAATGAAATCAGGTTATGCATTCAGCTCAGTCTTTGCATGAGGAAAAATAGGGGTCAGTAGAGGTGGAGACTATTTAATTTGCTAGCTGCAAACAGAGGGCAACCAACACACGAGAGGGACCTACACGCCAGCCTGTGCAGTGCCTGCCACCAGGGAGGTGTGAGCATCAGTGCTGCCCCCAGGCGCCCTTTGTGGTTTGCATTCTTGGAGGAAAGTTAGTGCCATCTTCTGGAATCTGTCATTTCAGTATGACAGTGCTGTGTCATTTGAATCTCCAGTGGAGTTTTAAAAATTTCTTACCAGGGAAAATGTAAAACACGTTTAGGTGTAGGGAGCACGGTGTGACCCCCAGGTGCCATCAGCCAGCTGAGTCAACTATCTCCTGGTGGCCAGCCCAGTGTCACCCTGTGACCCAGGCTCCCGTGCCCTCCTGCCCACCCCACTGGGCTGTGCTGATGCAAATCCAAGACACTGGCATTCCAGTGGCAAAGCTTTCAGTGTGTATTTATTTTTATTTTTTGTCTTTTTTTGAGACAGGGTCTTGCTGTGCAGTTCAGGCTGGCCTTGAGCTCATTTTGTAGCCCAGACTGGTCTTGAACTTGCAATGATCCTCCTGCCTCAGCCTCCCACATGTGCTGGGGTTACAGGTGTGTGCCACCATACCCGGCTCAGTGTTTATTTAAATGAGACCTGAAAAGCCTCTCTCTAAAAACTGAACCCTGAGGCCATCACCATACTAAAAGGATTAATTACAATGCCTTAACGTAATCAAATATCGGAAGGCTGCCATTGCTGTAGGTGCTTGGCCTTGAGATTCTATTTCAATTTCTTTGATTTAAATTTTTATTTTTACCAGTCCATGTTTGTGGTACATAATGATTACATTCACTGTGGGGAGTTGGTACATGGATATAACACATCTTAATTCTTTTTACTTCTCCTTTCTCTCCTCTTCAAATTAAATTAATGAATTAATTAATTAATTAATTTAGAGACAGGGTCTTGCTATGTACCTCAGGTTGGTCCTGAACTCACTTTTATAGCCCAGGCTGGCCTTAAAGTCATAGCAATCCTCCTGCTTCAGCCTCCTGAGTGCTGGGATTACAGGTGTGCACTACCACACACAGCCTGAAATTTTATTTTTATATTTAAAATGATTCTTAAAATTTAGAGACAATGTGCAACTAATCCACATGCTTTAGAATGAAGAGTGTGAAACGAATTGTGGCAAAATCTAACAGTTGGTGAATTAAGAAGAAATGGATGTTCACTGTAATAGTTTTGCCAAATTGCTAAAGGTGTGACTTTTTCAAAATAGAAGTATGGAAAAACTAGCAGGCAAATAAATGTGTGCCTCGACTCAAAAGAGGCCACACTAAGCTGTGCAAAGAGAAGTGTTGCAAATCCAACCTTCTGCAACCCAGACTGGTGACGGAATCCGCGTGCAGGCTGGGCAGTGGTCCCGCCTACTGACCCAGGAGAGCAGAGACAGGACTGAGAGTCTACAGTGCTTACGCATTCCCAGTGACGTGGATTCTGGCAGTCTCAGGACCACACGCTGAAGACCACTGTCCTGGGTTATGGGCTGTTTAAAGAGGCTCAGTTAAAACCTGCTACTAAGAGAACCCAACTTGGAAGGTTTCGATCAACTTCTCTCACGAGAAACTAATCAAACCCAAAGGGCTCTGGGCCCGAGTGAGAGATGAATAGCAGATTTTAAGTGTGTCCCACAGAAGCAGCTGTGAGAGGCCCAAACAGATACTTGGTGGGAGGACTTGGGGGTAGGAAAGTGTTATAAGTATGAACATGGACTCAGACTAGGGAGAGCAGGATATAAACTTCATGTTCTTCAGATGGTGGCAAGGGGCTTGCACGAATACCTACGGCCCTCCAACTGGCTTCCTGGTGGGCAACAGCACACTTCTGGGACAAGCCACATCTGCAGTGTATCTGTGCTACTGGTTTCTCTCCAGGTGACGCCAAGGAGGACGTGTACAACAGTACATGTCTCAGTTAGTCACTCTCTTCTTCAGTAAGCATTTACGAGCATCTACTAGGTGCCAAGTACTGTTCTAGGTGTGGATGTGCTGGAAGGAATAAGCTACAACCCTCTCCCTGCCAATAAATAGATCACAGTCAGTTATTTAGAACTGAATTACTATGTAAGATGACATGAAAAGGCATATACAGAATTTCCAAAGGCATCCTTTGCTGGCAGGGGAACGTATAATAAAGAGGTCTGTTTAATCTGTACATTTATTACATAAAATGGAAGTGATAAATGAAAAAGGAATGGCTTTTTATGACTCATTTTCCACTTAAGTTGTTCTGTTTTTAAAAAGCTGGTAACTTGCAGTACCGCTGCCTGCAGCATCCTACCTTGTACTGAGCAAATTCTAGTTGAGGCTGAGGGCAGACCCCGAATGTTTCTTCAGTTACTCTTCGGATCCTCTCTTTTTCTATGGTGTTTTCATGAATGATTCTTGAGTCTGCTGGGGGTGGGACATGGCAAATGAAGCAGCCATTAGGAACACACCGCATCCCTGAAGAACCCCTCCCCATCCCCACCCGGAACACACCGGTTCCCTGAAGAACCCCTCCTCATCCCTACCTTCTGATTATTTGACTAACTTAAAAATGTTCGTGGTTCTTCCTCTTGATTATTAATAACTTATTACATGGAACAGGCTCAAATCACAGGCTCATGAAAGACAACAAAAATCACCCCCAAATTCTACCACCCAGAGGTGAACACTATTAACATATTTCTATCTAGCTCTTTTTACAGTAAGCAAAAATAAAGACCCATAAATACACATCTTTTTTAAATGAGGACGATCACATATACACACAACTCTGTATCCTGCCTTCCTTAGTGAGCATGAAGTTCACGGTGGTTCCCATGCATTGTAAAGCCATAAAAGCATTGTGTAAGAGCTGTACCATTTCCTTTTATTGCTTATCTGCTGCTATAAGAAATGAAGGTTTTCATTTTTTCTAAATTTATACAGTGCCCCATTACTGTTCTGAACTACGTGATCCACATCTGTAGTTTTATTACTCTGTTCCCTTGGGTTTTCTAGGGGGGAGACTTGTGCCCTCTGTGAGGTACAACACAGTCACAACTGTGACTCTCCTAGAAGCAGTGGGGTCAGCACCAGGCTCAGGCACAACTGGATTCCACCTGCACCTTTGTCACTTCCTGCCTGAGTGACGGTACCTGGAGTTTCTAGGCCTCCCAGAAACCCGGGTTCCCACTGAACAGCGTGTGCTCACGGGCTGCTGTGTAGAGTGAGCAAAGAATACCCTCTAAACATCTGAGGGTAGGGATTGGCCCAAGAGAAGCTCAACAACGACCAGCTAGTTCTTCTGTTGTCACTGCTACTGGATGCCCATTCTAGGAAATTCTAAAGGAGGCCTAAGGTAGCTTGGCTGTCCTCCCGTAGGTATGACGTTTTAGTTTTTCTGAAGACTGAATAGTTGTGAATCAGGACCTTTGTACATAGGTGCTTTACTCAGTAATAGAAATTAAGAAAGGAAATGATGTATTTCCACATTTCGTTCTTTTTGTTTTGCTTTTTTTGTTGTGATATGGTCTTGCTATGTAGTTCTGGCTAGACTTTAATTCACAGCAACTCTCCTACCTTAGCCTCAGGTGCTGGGATTACGGGCATGTGGCACCATGCCCGGCCATGTTTTGGTTTTATCTTAAAGCATACATACTGTTTATATCTAGTCCAAGGGTTCTTTCCTGAAGAGGTGTTGTAGAGTTGTGGTTTTCAAAGATCTAGGGGCAAAAATAAAACAAAAAAAGCGAACTTTATATTAACTTTAACACTTTGAATTGCAGATAGTAGTTGGTTTTAGTATATGAAAGCATGCTATGTTTTTCAACGAAAAGCATGGAGAGCATACTTCAACTTAAGTGCTGCTCCGAGGACATGGTGGTGACAGAGACTGTGGGGGCCTGGGACATGGCCTTTTGGTTTGGGGAACTCTACTTCACTATCCTAAAACTGGATCTGGTGCAGGTGGTGGTGCAGGGCCCAGAGGACCCAGGCAGCACCTGCAATGTGATGCTTAAAGCCCTCACGCAGACTTCTTTTGGAAAAATTATTTTCCTACCATAAATCTGAACCCCTTCTCCCACCTCTCCTCACTGAAGCCACTGCTTTTATAATTAAGTGTTTGAGGGCTGGGGATATAGCTCAGTGGAGTAAGTGCTTGCCTGGCAATTTCAAGGTCCTGAGTTCGATCCCCAGTACCACCAAAAAAAAAAAAAAATTATACATATTAAGTGTTTGACAATGTGAATTTCCCCCCAAATCCAACTGCCATAAGATAGCAGAATAGCGGATACCACTTTTAAAGGGAGGGTGGGTGATAGAAGGTGAAGGGAGGATATCATTATCTAACTTCTTAACCTTACAATTTTTTTCCTTAAAGAGCAACTTGCAAGCCAGGTGTGCTGGTGCACGCCTGTCATCCCAGCACTCAGGAGGCTCCCTGTGAATTCAAAGCCAGCGTGAGCTACATAGTGAGACCCTCTCTCAAAGCAAGCAAGCAATCAAGCAAGCAGTCAACTAACCAATTAAAAAAAGAGCAACTTTCAGAAAGCCGTAACTTCTTTCTACTTAAGATACACACAGAGCAGTGACTGTCCACTAACACTTTGAACACATGTGCAGACAGGTGCCACAGAGGGGAAATCCTGAGCCTATAAGGACAGATCTGTTCTTGTCATTAAAGGGCAACAACACATTCAGATCATTTTAGAACATCAGTTGTGGGACTTAATAAATCCATATTTTCTCCTTTGTAATTTCAATACTTTATGTCACCTGCTTGGGACAAAATAATTGTTTCTTTCTTGCATAACAGAATAATATATTTAGCTTCCAAATACAGTGTCAGGTTAATCTAAAGGGGAAATAAATTCTAATTGGAATAAATGATCTGGAAACCGGGATCTGTAACATAGACTCCGATGACCAGAGAGTGGTATAAATACTATTATAAAGTGACAATAGTGAGTTATTTTGTTTCACGCTGACTGAAAGCTTCCTCCACTCCGCCGACCTCTGTTGGGGACTTCCAGTGGCTCAGTGGCCCCAACTCCTGTTTCCAATAGCTTCAACTTGAAAGGTGGTCACCGATCAACTCACCTGGTTGAATTGTTTGAAAACGATCGCCTTGAGAGAGTCCAGGTGCCGGCTCCTCAGGTCCATTTGCACGATCTGATGGTGTTTGCTGGCAACTGTCAGTGCCTTAGACGTGGAAATTAGCATGGCTGTTAGGGTTACCACAGGTTTGTTTCTCATCACATTTGTCAAGGTAAAATGGAGCTGTTATCAGTGAATAATTTTCACTTAAGAGTGGAAAGAAGTTCAGAAAAAAATTAACTGTTTTTTGAGACAGTCTTACTGGGTAGCTCAGGCTGGCCTCAAACTCAGTGATCCTCCTGCCTCAGGCCAACCTAGGGAGGAGGCTCACCCTGGAGAAAGACGCTGGGAGCCCTGTAGTGCTGAAGGGGAACAGGAAAGAAGCAGGTTCTGGACAGAGACTACAGCGCCTTAAAGATGCTAAAGCAGTCTTTTTGTGTATAGAATGTGGGGACAATGGTTACAAATGACAATGAAGGTCATTAATAGGCAGATTATTTGGTCATGGCTACGCACTGTGTGTAACCATAGGGACATACTCTGTTCAGTTAAAAAAGGCAAATCACCAACCCTATATATGTACCACCCTGGCTTTTGTGGTAAAACGTGTTTTGAAAACAAACATCACACAGGGGCTAAATGGGAAGGAGGTAGGGGTGGGAAGACTCTAGAGACTTTGAGACTTCTGTGTTGGTTGCATTGTTTTTTTCATGAAGCATGTATTCTTTTAGATTAAAAGACAATGATGAAGAGCACCAAATTAATACCACTTGTAGATAAGCAATATCTGCTCCTTGTTGGAGAACAAAAACTCAGCGTGGTGTTCTACAGCACATGCTATCGAGCATTTTCACTGCTCAAGCCCGGTGAGATGAGTGTAACCGGCTGTGAAAGCGGGGAGGAGCTTCTTGCATACCTGACCCAGAAGGGGGATGGTGCCCCTCAGCCTGCAGGAAGAAACGAAGGCGAATGGTGTCTGGGAGTGATACACCACGTACGTGGGTGTGTACTGGTTGGGCTTTTTGTGCTGAGTCCCCCAGGCGATTCGGATCCAGACTGCATTCTCCTCGGCGTCCCTGAAGCTCACTGTCACCTGCAGAGAAGGTTTTAGTTCCCCTGTTGAATCTCATGTGGCACCAGTTGCAGGTACTGTCTAGGCACAATGGGTACACTGTGCTGTTGTACGCAGATTGAGACTGTTCCAGGAATCCCTGGGCAGACATGTTTTGAATCTTTTGCAAAGTCTTTTGGCAGGAAAAAAGTCTTAAAAAACCTACGATCAGATATGACACAAGTATTGTTCAAAATTTCTTGGATTTGTCCTAGATAGTGTTCCTTCAACTATACAAGAATTTTTGAAGATAACTTTACAGATGAGATAGCAGTTAAAAAAATTTTTATTTTTTTCAATATTGGAGATTGAAGCCAGGGCTACTAACTTGGAGCTATATCCCCTGTCCTTTTTATTTTTTGATTGTCTTGTTGCCCAGGCTTGTGTCAAATTTTTTTTTCTTTTTTGAGACAGGGTTTTGCTATCTAGTTCAGGCTGACCTTGAACTTACAGCGATCCTCCTGACTCAGCCTCCCGAATGCTAGGATTACAGGTATGTGCAGTCACATTTGGCAGCTGTAAGTCTCTTGCCTTAGCCTCTTAAGTAGCTGGGATTATGGTGTGTGCTATCACATGTGGCTAGATATGGCAGGTGTTTTATGAGGACTGTTTAGCATTTAGTAGACCTACCCTGCACTATAAGTTTAATAGTAAAATTTCTATGTAATCAGCTCAAAATATCTAATCCTAATGGTTTTACACATTGGCTCAGCTAATGTCTACTTAAAAGAATGTTATATGATTGAGATTCAGAAGTTCTACTTGTTTGCCCTTTCCCGGATAAACACTGTCCTCTCTAAACTTGGAAACACGATTGGCAATTGATCTGGAATTTCACAGCCTTGCTCATCAGCTTGCCATAGGTAACCCCCCCCCCTCTGACTTTGCTCAGGGGAAGCTGAGCCAGGCACACTTGGCCTTTTTGCTCTGGACATTCTCCCCCTCCTCCCATGCCAGGAAAGGCACGCTGTTATGCAGCTGCGGGTGCGAGCAAACCGCTCATTTTGCCACTGGCTGCTTTGCCAAACCCCCTTGGTGTAGCAGACCAGGGAGTCTCTGCAGCCTGGTTCATAGAGGCAAAGAGCTGTCTGGCTTCCCTGGTGAGCAGTGCAGAGCTTGGCCCCTGGGGGATCCCCTGGCTGAAACAGAAGAGGTCTCTTTTTTTTTGAGACAGGGTCTTACTGTGTAGTTTAGGCTGGCCTTGAACTTGTTTACCTAGTCCTGGCTGGTCTCAAACTCTTGGCGATCCTCCTGCCTCGGCCTCCCAAGTGCTGGGCTTATCGGTACACCACCACACCTGCTGTAGAAGAGGCCTCATTCTGCATGGTGTCCTTGGTGCATGTTATATAAGCAAAAAGGCCTGTAAAATCATGGGGCTCCAGGGCTGCGCTGAGCAGTGCCAGAGGGACTACTCACACTTGCTCCAGGAATCAGAGACTCGTGGAAGTTACAAGATTAAAAGGGCGGCTGCTATCACACCAGGCACATCCCCAGTGCGCAGCACCACGTGGCGCCCTCGCTGGTACCCCGGATGGGCCAACAGGAGGCTGTGTCACCGCAGAGCTCCACTGGGAACTGGCACCCAGGTCTGAGAGGATGGAGCAGGAGGGTAGCTTTAGAGTTTTTATCTTCATTAACCTTATTTATATGCCAGAGCTTTCAGGGCTCGTCTTGGGCATGCAGTAGGAGTACGGAGTATGACTGACTGTATTTCTATAGAGCAAGACCGTTTCAAAAAGAAGACCAAACAAAAAACAACAACAAAAAAACTACCCCTAAACAGTAGCACATGTCAACTGCACAGATGTCATTAAATTGAATTTTCATGGAAATTTGGGTGAATTTTATTCTTACATTTTTTAAGGCTCTGTGAAGAATTTTCTTAAATGAGCTTTTGAATTCTTCGGTATCAAAAATGTCAACATCTTCATCTGTCAGGGAGTGAAGAAAAACAGAGATGAAGGGGGCAACGGTGTCTTTGGCGGACGGGTCTGCAAAGAGCCCGGAGCAAAGCGCTTTGGCAGCCCAGAGCGAAGACGGCGGCGAGAGCACACCAGGCTGCACGTGCCGCCAGCGGCCGCCGCCTCACGTGCAGAGCAACTGAAGAGCACACGTCTGTCAATGTTTACACCACCCCAAAGCATCACATACAAATGTTCGATTTAAAATGGAAACTATTACCTGTTTCTTTACTCATACGAAAAACATCCCACACTTTCTGGTGCTGATGAACTTGTATATCTGAGGAAGGAAACATTCATTACTTAATTGTCTGCCTTCGGGCTCTGAAGTACTGTGCGTACATACCTGTGTGTTTAGTAACGCATCCTGTGCTCTCCTGTGCAGCATACTGCGCGGTGCACAGCACTTACTGAACATGTGAATGAGGGTGGCACACGGTAGGTGCTTAATGGACAGGTGAAAGAATGCATGAGAACTGGAAATGTACATAGGTCCACCTTTAAGGTGGGTGGGATCCAGTGCCTGACGACAAGACTGACTCAGAGGCTGGCCAAGTAAATCCAGGCAGCTGTGTCATAGCTGGGCCAAAGTACGAATGTAATAAAGGTGGGTTTGTGTACACATCCACGACACGGAGCTGCTAGGTAACGATGACAATCAACTAGTAACTACATCAGGCTTTGTTCTAAGCACTCAACATGCGCTGTCATTTAATCTTCACCACAGCCTATGTGGTATTGTCCTTATTGCGCAACTTTGTCAAATGGAAATACTGGGGTGGGAGCTGTCCAGCACCCTCCTCAGGGCTCACAAGAAGCAGCCACGGAGTCATGAAATCAGCCCAGGTGTGGGGTCTGTGTTCTTAGCCCCTACACTGTTCTACTTGTTCAATAAAAAACAAAATAAAAACAAGTATTTCATCTTGAAAAAATGCTACACTGTAAAAACAAATTTCCAGAAATGTTTTCTAATTTTCTGTTTTTTTTTTTTTTTTTTTTCTTCAGACAGGGTCTCGCTATGCAGTTCAAGCTGGCCTTAAGCTCACTTTGTAGCCCAGGTTGGTCTTGAACTCAAAATGATCCTCCTGCCTCAGCCTCCTGAGTGCTGGGATTACAGGCGTGAGCCATGATGCCTGGCTTATATTTTCTAATTCTATAATAATATAAATTCCAACAAATACTAATCTTCTGTGTAGGATGTGCCAGTCAGTGGGCTCAGAGTTTTGCAGACATTGTCTCATTGAATTATCCAAACACTCCCGTGAAATAGGTACTATTTCTGTCTCCCTTTAGTGAAGAGTCTGAGGTTTAGTGGTGGTGCAGTTTGGCAAAGGGCACAAGACAGGTAAGGGTCAGAGAGACTGGATACCAGGTCTCCTCGACTCTAGACTGCAGTCTTATGAGAACCTACATTCTTTTGTATGAAACCACAAGCAATGCAACTGATTGGTTAAATGTAAAGAGAAATCACCAAACTTACAAACGATGTCTAACAGGGCCATATCGTTGATACTTGCATAGTTCTCCTGAAAGAAAGGATAAGCTGTTTAGGAAACATGGAGACAGGTTTGGTGCTACTCCCTTGAAATTAGCACTGTTTAGCATTACTTAGGACAGACCTGAGCACACCCTCAGTACTTTACTGAAAACCCACCTCCAGGTATGGTCTCCCAGACACGTGGGGTCCTCACTGGTACCCCGGATGGATGGAATTTCTGCTTCCTTTTTCAGTCCAGTTACCTAAACTCTTCTTGAATTTATTTATTTATTTTTATCAGATTTTGTGGGTACATTTTAGATATACATAATGATCACATTCATCACTGAGAAATTTTTTTTTTTGAGGCAGGGTCTTGCTATGTAGTTGAGGCTAGCCTTGAACTCACTATGGAGCCCAGGCTGGATCTGAAGTCATGGCCAGCTTCTGGCCTCAGCCTCCCAAGTGCTGGGATTACACTGTGCACCACCACATCCGGCATCAGCATGGAGAATCTGTACCTGTATGTGATATAACTTGTTTTTTTCCTCCATTTGCGTACCCTCCCTTCTCCCTGCATTTATTTAGTGTTCATCTATCACTTTTAACTTTTTGTTTTATAAAAATCAACTTTGTTGAAGTATCATGAACATACATTAAACTGCACATATTTAAACTTACAATTTGTAAGTTTTGACTTATGAAGACAGTAGGATGTTGGTTTGTCACAACTGTGCTTCCGTACGCAAACTGCATCGGGTGATGAACAGGACCTCAGCCATTGTCCCCAGAGTTGTGGAACATTAAGTTCATGAACCGAGCCACCACTTTACACTCACGAAAATATCACATGGTCAAGACAGTGACCAGCAGCCCCCCAGGTTTTCTTTTTTCTTGTGCCTCTTTCTTACCCTCTTCTTCTCAGCGCCTCCCTCCTACCCCTTGGCTGTGAGGCAACCCTAACCTGCTTCTTGTCACTATAAATTTGTTTCCTAGAGTGTTTCTGAATGTGGACATAACTTTGTACTCTTCAGGCTGGCCTTGAGCTCACATTGTAGCCCAGGCTGGCCTCGAACTCACAATGGTCCTCCTGCTTCAGCCTCCAGTGGGCTGGGATTACAGGAGTGACACTTTAACTTTTAAGAAACTTCCAAACTGACTTCCAAAGTGGCTGTAGCAGTTTGCATTCCTAGGAGCAGTGTGACAGTTCCATGGTCAAAAGTGACATTCTTTTCTCTCTGTTCATGCTCCTTAGCCCAACTATTGTAATTAATGAGGTGGTCATGTTCCTCCAGACGGCCACAGCAGGCTTCCTGAGCCTGGCACTCCTGAAGTTTTGGTTTGACAATTCTGTGCTGGAGAGGCCGGTCCTAGATTTCAAGGAGCATCCCTCACTTCTACCTAGCAAAAACCAGTAGCATCCCCACTTGCTCAGCCTGACAACCAAGAATGTCTCTAGACCTTACCATTTGTCCTGTGGGCACACAGTGATTCCGGTTGAGAACACTGGACATTCTACACATGGACATTTACATGCATAATACAGTTTTCTTAAAAACAAGTTTTGTTTTTTGAGACCGGGTCTTGCTACACAATTCAAGCTGGGTTTGAGCTCACTTTGTAGCCCAGGCTGATCTCGAACTAGCAACAATCCTGCGTCAGCCTCCCAAGTGCTGGGGTTACAGGTATGTGCCACAACACCCGGCTCAACTTTTTTTGTTTTGAAAACAATGCTCAGTTAATTTAATTATGCATAAATATTACATAAGTATGTAACTAGAAATTTAATATTAGTAATATACATCTTCTTATTCTAAATTATTTTTTCAGTGTAAATTTCAGAAGTAGGAACTTTTTAGGTCAAAAAGTATTTTTATTTAAAAACTAATGAGGAACGCCAGGAATCATGGGCTAAATAGTGATTTTTCAGGCCAGCCTGGAACATAGGGAGACCCTGTTTCAAAAGAAAAACAATAAGAGAGGGAGAGATACACCAGAATATGAGAAGTCTTTGTACTTGCAGCTTTTCTGAGAGTCTGAAATTATTTTAAGGTAACAAAAATCCAGTCAGTAAATCAACACACATGACAGTATTTCTTTTCTCACAGCTTTGCAAACATTTTTTAGTGTTATTATCTTTGCATTTTTGTCACGGGGTGGTTAAAAAAACACTGGGTCATTATTTTAACTTGTACGGATCCCCCCTTGGTATTTTTTGTACTACTGATTTGTAACCATTTCTGTGTGTGTGTGTGTGTGTGTGTGTGTTTGCGACAGGGTCTCACTATGTAATGCAGGTTGGCCTTGAACTCACAGCAATCCTCCTGCTTGAACTTCCTGAGTGCTGGGATGACAAGCATGCACCACCACACCCAGCTAAGCAGTTCTTATAGTTGGAAAAACCCAACTCATATTAATTTCTATCTTTTCCAAACAGTTAAGCAGCTGTCTTTTAACGCCTTTTGAAAAGACATAAATGAGTAGTGTGTTGCTCTACCGACGACCTGCATTCCAGTCCTGAGAGTCATCATTTTGTACACTGTTACCTCACACAGCAGAAGCAAGTCCTGAACCAAAGATTCTTTTCTCTGCTTGAAGTTTACGGTCTGCAACTGGTTTTCAGACAAAAACCCCCAGGTTTTTAAGACTGTCATCATTTTAGCCATAGGGATTTTTAGGATGGTCCTCCTAGTAAACTCGGCCAGAATCTCATCCATCTCTCTGGCACTGGAACAAAACACAGAGAGCACAGCAAAGAAGTCACCCAACAGAGAATCTTAAGTTAACGGACTTTTCAGCCAGGATTTTATTTGGAGGTCAAACACCTAAATGCTTCCCTCTTTTATAGCCACACTATAAACAGTGCTTCTACATGAAGATTTAATTATTTTCTCTTTAAGTCATATATTTAAATGTTGGAGGGGCCAGGGATATAGCTCAGTGGCATAGTGCCTGCCTGGCAAGCCTGAGGTCATGGGTTCAATTCCCGGTACCCAAAGGAAAAAAAAAATGGGGTTAAATGTTTGAGAATTAAAAAAAAAAATTAGTGCTGCTATGGTCTGGATGGGGTCTCTCTTCCAAGGGCTCATGTGCTAGAAGTTAGGTCCCTAAGGGAATGAGGGAGGTGATAGATCTTTGAGAGGTGGGGACTGTAGGGGTGAGTGGGTCGCCGGGGTGCTGCCCTGTGAAGGGATTAATGTCTTTCAAGGGGCTGGGTCAGGTCACCCAGAATAGATTATGAAGAGAGGTCAGCTTCCCCCATTTGCTGTCTTGATTCCTTTCCAGCTATGTGAGCTTACTTCTGTGTGTGCGCATGTGCACATACCTCACACACGCTATTGCCACAAAGCTCTCATCACGCTACTCAACAGCCATGCAACCCTCAGCAGAGGCCCCCACACGTGGCCACATGATGTTGCACTTTCAACCTCCCAGCTGTGAGCTAAATGAATCTCTCTCTCTGTCTTTGTCTCTGTCTCTGTGTTTTTCACAGGTATGCAGCTTCCCATATTTTGTTTTAGCAACCCCAAATGGTCTGAGACAAGTGCTAGGTGCCCTTTCTTGACTAGAGCACTCTGATCTTCACTCATTCCCTGATTCGCGTGACCCATGACTGAGCACCTGGATGCCAGGTAATTCTGGGCTTTGGGAATAGTTACATATTTATTCAAAAAGATAAAGCTCTGTGCAATAGCCATTCTAGTAAGGAGACAACATTAAAAAAAAAACCACACCAATTAAGAGGGAGAAATGTAGTGAGAAAGATGGAATACTGTTAGGCAGGCTGGGACTGATGTGGGAATAGAGACAGAGAATTAGGCCTCAAGGAGGTGACATTTGAGGCCATCCTTGGAGGAGGAGTCAAGGGGTGGAAGAGATTTCCAAGCAGGGGGAAGAGCAAGTGCACAGGCCCTGAGCCCTGGGGCCTTCCAGGAGCGGGGGACAGGCAGCCTCCAGCGAGGTGGGGACAGAGAAGCAGTGAGGTCAGAGGTCACTGCCAGGACTGTTGCTTTTACTCTGAAGGTGTTGAAGAGAGACGGGATACGGTGTCACTTACGTTTTTACTAAAATCCATCCGGCTCCTCTACTGAAAATGTTAGCCCTTGTAGGCAAGGGCAGAAAGACACACAGTAGGAGATGAACAACAACTAGAAACACAATAATTGTAACAATCTATTGAAAGGCAGTTGATTTAAAACTTATGGACTGTCTCAAATTTACAGTGTAACGTTTTAGTTGACCATGGCCAACTGAACTGCGGAAAGGGAAACTGCAAGTAAGGGAGAACTACTGTAATCTCTATCCGTTCACACATCTCCAGTTAATGAAGAGCCACTGCCTCAGTTTTGTTTGTCCACAACATCTTGTTTTGGGCTGGATCCCCAACACTGAAAACAAACAAACAAATGACTGTAGGAACATAATCAGGACCCTGAAAATAAAGTTCCCTTTGTTGCCTTGTCCAGAGACAAAACGGTCAAGGTTAAAATCCTCATCATGATCTATAAGGTCTTGCATTGCCTGGCCCTGGCTTCCCAGTCCCTGGCTGTTTGAGCTCCAGCTACACTGGCTTCTTAGTTACTGTCACCCAGAACGATAACCGCCCCTGCCTAGAAGGCTCTTTATGTACTCACACGGGTTATTTCCTGCTATAATTTAGGCGTGCTGTTGGTTAGCTTCCTGTTGCTGTGGCAAATACATGGGACAAGCAAATTATGAGGAAAGGTTTATTTTGTTCATGGCTTCCGTCCATGGCGTTGGCCACATTGCTCTGGGCTTCTAGCAGCACGGTCTATCATGGTGGGAGCGCATGGCGGAGGCAGCCTCTTTCTCTCAGGGTAGCCAAGACAGACAGACGTGGCTGAGGCCCAGAGAGCAGGTTCCCAATGACCTAACTTCCTCCTACTAGGCTTCACCTCCCAAAGGCTTCACCACCTCCCAGTGGCACTACAGGGTGGAGACCCACGCCTTAGCGTATGAGACTTTGGGGGACAATTTTAGATCCATATGGTACCACCAGGTATCAGTTAAATGGCTTATCCTCAGATTTATTCAGAAGTTAATTCCTCACCTTCCACTACTAACTACCTTTCCAAAACTATCTGAAATTAACTTTTATCATTTTATTGCACTCATAATATTTCATTGTGCCCTGGGGCACTACAAATGTCTTATTCATAGCTAAACCTTTAGAATCTATGACTGTCAGGCCGGTCAGTCAGCAAGTCTAGCAAGCTTGAGAACCTTCCCGTACATACTGGATAAAATATTCGTGGAATGAAGGATTAGATAGTCTTCGTAAACAGTACATCAGAGAAAATTAATCTGGGGAGGGTTAGGATTCAACAACCAGTAAAATATCAAACCAACACTTCCCCCATTAAGAACACTTACGAGGCTTGTTGTTAGCCATCAAGTTAAACTCGGGAGAAGACGCATTAAGGAAGGCTCGAGATTTTCAAAGCACCCTTCACGGTTCTCAATTGTTGGTAAAGTTCACCAGAATGCCATAAAGAAACCTGGTAAAAATATAGCACTTAATCTTACCAGCAGTTTCAAAACCCTTTAATAAAACCTTAACAAACTTTCCCTTTGTGACTTGGTTTTAAGTCTTTATAACAGTGCTGAGCATACAGCGTGTGCTCAAAATTCATTTGTTGAATGAACTACGACAAATGGCTTTTAAGTAACCTTCCTGGAGACATACACTGCAGCAGTAGGGGGCATAAGGAGCGATGCGAAAGCCTGCATGAATAAAAAACAACGGAACTAAAGGGAACTAAAGATCAAAACAAACCCCCAACTCAGAGCAGCACAAACCCCACTTCATGCGACACCCCAGAATGACGCGAGCCCAGACGCACGCCCCACGTAAGTCTCCGCCCCACTATGGGCGGATGTGACGTCACGGAAGGACTCAACGTCCTCTTCCACCCCAGCCTCAGTCCCCCGACCCCCAGCCCCAGCCCAAGACCGAGCAACAATACTGCACCTTAAGACATACGGCAGCCGTGGAAAAGCTGCTCCAGATGCCCACAGTCTGACTTTTTCAAGGCTCCCACCACCTTGCAGACCAATCTGATGCGGATAGACACTTGTCTTACCGGCCCAAATGCCCAGACGTCTCCTCAGCAGCAGCTCCCGCCGAGGATCCTTCAAAGCCACCAATGGTATGTCTTGCCACCTACAAGCTCCGCCCACCAGGCCAGGATTTTGGACTACAACCTGAGCACAGGGGGCACCTTGGAGGGTACAACAGAAGGAAAACTCGCCAGCCGCAGTTTCTGTCTTGTCAGGAGAAGAGTTTTTGCAAGTAAACGCAGGGTGGATCACTAAACCTGTCTTTGGGTTCGATGTGCTGTTTTGGCACTGCCGATCCTCGTTGGATCGCTGGGTTTCCCCCTCAGTGCAGAAAAATGGGCCAATCGAGGGCGGGTAGCGCATGCACCCCCCCGGGCGGTGGGGGGGGCTGTTGACGGCCGCTGGGGGGGGGCCGAGGTAGGTCGTGGTGAAGCGCGCCGCGGCTTTGGCTTCCTGCCGGCTGGCGGCTCAAGCTTTGCAGACTTGTGGGGTCATACTTTTCGTAGCTTGGTTTCAGCCTTCCGGGTGTGGCCGAGCGTCGGTGAGTCGGGGTGTCCGGGCTGCTCTGAGAAGCAGCTTCTTCCTGGGCCTGGCTGCGGGGAGGCAGGGGACCCCGCGTCCCTCGCGTCCTCTGCGGTGCCGGGTCCTTCCGGGCCCTCGGAGGCTGGGCCCCGAGAACCCGTCCGCGTCCCCGCTGGTCCTAGGTTCCTCCTCGAGCCCGCTGGGCCCTTGGCTTGGGTGGCGGAGATGCGGCCTGGGCTCTCCGCCCTCGACGTTGGCTGGGGACGCGAGCCGGCGCCGATGTTGCCCCTCGCGGTTGGAATCCGCCCGCCCCTCGCCGGCCCGTGACCTTGATTGGGCTCCTGTCCACCCCAGCCGGGGCTGCCTGGTCCGTGGAACGGGTAGAGCGCATCGCGTCAGGCTTAAGAAGTGAAGCCTTTACAGCGTTTGACACGATGACCGCGCAGTGCACTCACTTATTTCTGTCACTTATCCAGGAATTTGCTTGTAAGAAATGGGGACTGTTAGAGCAATCTTAGGTGCAGAGACGCAGTCCTCCGCAAAGATCCCTGTCCGGCTGCTTGTCAGGGGGCGTAGACCTTCCAATTCCTCCTGTGGGGTGTAAAGGTTCCCGTGCTGTGTTTTCTTAAGCGGATCCCTCGTTAAATGCATAATACAAGTTGGCGCTGTCAGAGGAATTCTGTTGTGACCCCTTTGTCTCCCCCATACCCAAGGCCAGTGCACTTGGTTAGCTGATTTAAAATGAACTTCTTTCCGTCCTTTTTTAACCATGTTGAGTTGTGAACTAATTCTCAAACTTTGAGAAACACAGCTTCACCGGCCTGTGCGTTCTTCCACATGCATGGATTCATTTTTTTTCTCTGAAATTCATGACTTGGCAAAGTACTCAGCACGCAATAGGAACTGGTAAATGATTGTCCAGGAAAAGCCACCAAGGAGGCCCCTTCTTCGAGGAGCTGTTCTGTGGGAGTCAGAGTAGTTAAGTCCTGTTCCCACAGCCCTCCTGCTCTCTGAGAGCCCGTTGCTCTCAGTACCGACTTGGCCTGACATCTCCCCTCGGAGTATGACAGTGGAGATTTGTGACTTGGCCCTAATGAGTAGAAGTCGGCAGAGTGTTCAGGGCCCTGCTGCATCTGCTGCCTTTGCTGCGGTGTGGGTGGTTCATAGTTTGAAAAAGTTGGGAAACGGTAATTTAATGCAGGGATTTATGAAATGTAGGATTTTAGAAGTTAACTCTGTTTTTTAAGGTACGTTTCAAAAACCACTGTTAGCTCCCCCCCCCCCCCCCCCAGAACAGATTCTTTAGACTCTGAACAAGACTTCTGGGCTTGGCTTGTTTTTTGCTTATTTATTTAGTTTTGTTTTTTTGAGACAGGTCTTGCTATGTAGCTCAAGTAGACTTGCACTTTGTATTCCAGGCTGGCCTCAAACTCACGGCAATCCTGCTTCAGCCTCCTACGGCTGGGATTATAGGGTGCACCGTCACTCCCAGCTTCGCTTATTTTAAAGTAATGTTAGTGTAGTGTGAATTTCTTTCCTGTGTCACCACACGATAACAAAGTCTTTCTAAAGAAAAAGCAAGTGACATTAAAATGCAGGGCTCCCCAATGTAATTACAGACTTGCTGAAGTGAATAGAATGCTTATTACAGAATAGAATGCTCATTATCTCCTTTTTCTAGTTTTCGTTTTTTGTTACTAAAATTGTGCCACCTGGTGGTTGAAGTCCGCTATCATAGAATGCTGTACTGAACTCGGAAATATTTTACCTGACTCGCATTAGACTGAGATGGGGTGAATAAAATAAAACCATCTTTTTTCTATCTTCATTGCTCGTACTGCGCTGCTTCCCCCCGCCAGCCTCCCAGAGGTGTCACTGTGACAAGGCTACCCTTGCGATGATTCACAAATGCCAGTGGAAAGGCGCGGCTGAAGACTTGTGTTTATACTCTCCTTCACTTTGTAAAAGATGCTTTGAGTTATAATGTTAGAACACGCTTTTTAAAGCGTGGTGGGACTGAAGGTTTATATTTAACTGTTCGGATGGAATTTATCCTTTCACTGCAGCAGTCCTGAGGTCCTATCATTAGTGAATGTCCACTTTACTTTTGTTTCTGCCATGCTGGTGATGTTCCTAATTAGTGTACTACTCCTTTGAAATAATTTCTGTATTATTTCTTCTCTCTCCCTCCCTCCCTCCCTTCCTTCCTTCCTTCCTTCCTTCCTCCCTCCCTCCCTCCCTCCTTTCCTCCCTCCCTCCCTCCTTCCCTTCCTTCCTTCCATCCATCCATCCATCCATCCATCCATCCATGTGTTTTTCTTTTCTTTTTAATGCTAGGGATTGAATCCAGTACCTTGTGCGTGCTCTGCTCCTGAGCTACACTCCCATCTAAAGTCTTTTTTTTCCCTTCTGTTCTTTTCCTTTTGCTAGTGTCTTGCTGTGTAATTTAGGCTAGTTTTGGTTTTTGTGTAGCCCACACTGACCTTGAACTCATGATCCTCCTGCCTCAGCATTCCCTAGTGCTGGGATTATAGGCATGTGCTACCACCCCTGACTTCCTTTTGTATTCTTAGTAATTGCAGATATTTGTCCTTCCTGAGCACTTTTTTTTTTTTTTTTTTTTTTAGACAGGGTCTCACTGTGTAGTTCAGGTTGGCCTTGAGTTGAGTGTGTAGCGCAGGCTGGTCTCACACTCAGCAGTTCTCCTGCCTCTGCCTCTAGAGTGCTGGGATTACAGGTGTGCACCACCATACTGGCAAGCATTTTATTTTTGAAAGTCACGTAAAACAAGTTGTGAACTTAAAATAGTTGAGAAGATTTAAGATGCAGTGCAAGAATATATGCTTCACATTTTTTCCTTTATTTCTTTAAATAAAAATCCAACAACATTTCATAATCAGAGTAACAATAGTTATAACACTATATTGTTATCATGAAAGTACTTACCCTCTTAACACTCTTAATTAGTTGGCACCTGTTGAACGCAGTACCACAGATGTCGAGAGCTTCACATACAGCCTGATTCATTGGGGGCAGCTCTGTGAAGCTGACAGCTGCTTGTGCAAGTTTATTTTATTATTGATTGATTGATTGATTGATTGTCTTTTTGAGACAGGGTCTCACTGTGCAGTTCAGGCTGGCCTTGAGCTCACTTTGTGGGCCAGACTGGCCTTGAACTCACAAGGATCCTCCTGCCTCAGCCTCCCAAGTACTGGGATTATAGGCATGCACCACCATGCCTGGTTTAACTGGTGCAGGTTTAACCCTTTGGTTTCCATGCTTGTCCTCAGACAGATCACAGGGTCATTCAGTTCAGTCTTCCCTATTATGTGACTGAGACTTTTAGATAGACAGGTAGTACTGTACATGCACTGTTCTGTTTCAGATATGTTCATGTCTATTGTTTTAAACCCCGTAAGATACAGGTTAAGAAGTAATGCTTTTTTATAGAAGAGGAGACTTGAGTCTCAGATGAGTAGCCAAAGTGATGAGATTTATGAATAGCCACGTCCACACCTTTTTTTCTCAAACCTCTATCTCCTTTTGAATTCACTGTTCTAACTAGGCAGTTTCTTTTTTGTACCTCCTCATTTGAGGACTTCCCTAAGTTGGTAAATATTCCCAGTTTCATCATTGGATTTTTGTTTAAATCTAGGGTCAGACCCATTTCCATCCTGAAAATGGGTCAGCCTACAGCAGTGTTTGGATTGTCAGTGCTCTGTGTGAACTGGCAAGTGACAAATACAATTTTTTTTTTAAATCAGATTCTCTACTTCTAATAATACAGGGTAATACTGCACTGGCCTCTACTTCTAATAATACAGGCTAATGCTTCATTGGTTTCTTTGAAACTTAGGCCTAGAATTAATGCCTGCTGAACTCGGAGTCAACCTGAGTTTTTATTGGGAAATAGTTTTTATCTCTCTGTGAATTTATCTCATTTACAAATTGTATGAAGACCTGTTTGGAATGTGGGAAAAATCCATCAGGGTGAGTGTGTTAGATCTTAACTCTGCCACATATTACCTGACGTAGGGCTTAGTTTTCCATGAAAATGTATCACACCTTTTGATGATAGAAAGGCAATCCTTAGAATTCAACTGAGTTTAATAAAAGGCTGTTCCACTTCATGCGGTTGTGCAGTTATAAGAGTTGTCTAGCACATGGTAAGTGTTAATTATTTTCTCAACTGTCAATACCTTCTCAGGGTTTTGAAGAAACTTTTATTTTTATTTATTTATTTATTTTTGTCTTTTTGAGGCAGGGTCTCGCTATGCAGTTCAGACTAGTCTTGAGCTCACTTTGTAGCCCAGGTTGGTCTCGAACTTGCAACAATCCTCCTGCCTCAGCTACCTGAGTGCTAAGATTACAGGCATGCGCCACCATACCCAGCTTTGAAGAAACTTTTAAAAGAAGATAGGATATATATTTTGATTTTCTTTAGTCATCAAAAAAATATATTGAATTGTAGTAGTGTCCTTAGAGTAGGAAGAATATTACTGGAAGTTATCAGGATATCAATATGTTCTGAGAGCGCAGTGCCATTATTTTATAGTTACATGTACTTTGTGTGTTGCATCCAAGGGGATTGCAGTATCTCTGAGTATGTGCCAACATTTAGGCAAAGCCAGGTGACATAGGGTGGTGTCACATAAGTGAAGTATGAAAGGGGAGGGAGACAATATCTAGCTAACAGGTGTGGTAAAAGAAAGGAAAATGTTAGGTAAAATGAGTTTGTTAGATAAGGATGAGTGTATAGGGCTCATGGTTAGGTAGTGTCTTATCAAGAAGGATAGAAGAACCTGGGCGTGGTGGTGCACCTCTGTAATCCCTACACTGGGGAGGCTGAGGCAGGAGGAGTGCAGCAAGTTCGAAGCCAGTGTGGGCTACATATTGAGACCCTGTTTTTTTTTTTTAAAAAAAAGGATACGAGAGGGAGTTAAGTTAAACTACTTTATTGTTTGAAATAGTGATCTAGGATAAGAAATTATTTCCCAATAAAATTTTAAAAAGTAGAGGGGAAGACTTGATACCCTAGCTGGATCTAAATAAAGTATACATATCTGCCTGAAGTAAGCTTCTGTTGTAGAAGGAGTAAAATGTGTATGATGCACATTTTTGCTTGTATACAGTGTACATGTATATATTACCTCAGCAGCCAGATGCCCTCTCAAGTACAGGTGCTTCTTGAATTCTGATGCAATTATGTCTCGATAGATTGATTCTTAGGTTGAAAATATTGGAGTCAAAAATACATTTAAGGGGCTGGAGATGTAGCTCAGATGTAGAACATTTGTCTAGCAAACTTGAAGCGCTGGGGCTTGAACCTCAGCACTGCAAAAAAAAAAAAAAACCAGCAGAATAATAATACACTTGGCTTACTTAACATTGTAGCTTAGTCTAACCTACCTTAAATGTGCTCAGAACACCAGTATTAGCTTTGGGTTAGCAAAATTATCTAATACACCTTATTTTATAATGAAGTGTTGAATAGCTCATGCCTACACAGATGGATTTTTTGTAGATAATGGGGTGTGAAAACTCAGTAACCCCCAAAGCAATGGCAGTGTAGTGCACCAGAACACTGATGGCCTAGGTAACCTATGGCCTGTGTGCTGCGACAGGCATGGAGCTGAGTTGCCCCACCAGCTGAGCATGTGGTAACAGTTGTTTTTTCTAAACCCAAACCTCAGTATTCAGGTTTAATTGCAGTGCTGGCACTTCACGATAAATAAGTGCGTCTTGGGTTGTAGGTTGGGCACTAGGTCTCTAAAGGTTCGCCATCACTGGCGTAGAGTTTGGATTCTTTTCCCTTATGATCATGTAACTGACTGGGAGTTGCTGCCCAGCACCATAAGAATCAGTATTATACCACATATTGCTAGCTTAGGAAAGGCTCAAAATTCAATGCATAGTTTCTGAATGTGCGTTGCTTTTCAGTGTTGTAAAGGCAGGGAATCCTGAGTTGAACCAGAGAGTCAGGGATCCATCTGTATTTGCTTTAACGATAATAGAGGTTGTTTTGGTGTATCCATAAGCTTGTTTTTTGAACTATAAAGTCACAAATTTAAGGATTGGCTGCTAGAAATGTGCAAAAATGTCAAATACATTTATAAAATAAAATGCTAGTGACATTTTTAGGTGGCTGAACCAGTGTGCAGAAAAAAAAAGGCAGAAACCAGATAACTAAGACATACATATTATATACATAAGTGTAGACACATAATATTGGGCTAGTATTAGATGATTGACATTACTGAACTATGACACTTCATTTTTTTTTTTTTGTCTTTTGAGACAGGGTCTCGCTATGCAGTTCAGGTTGGCCTTGAGCTTACTTTGTAGCCCAGGATGGCCTTGAACTCCCAATGATCCTGATCCTCCTGCCTCAGCCTCCCGAGTGCTGGGATTACAGGTGTGTGCCACCATGCCTGGCACAGAGCATGTACATTTGAAGCATGTTACTTGACTGCATTTTTATTTTCCATTTCAGATAAGTACTTAGATGGGTGCAACATCTTGATTTGTGATTTTTCGCTATGGTGTGTGTGTGTTTAGCAGTTACTGAGTGAAACAGTGATCTGATAGAAGTTGCAACCTCAGATAGTGGCCATGTGCTAATCCTTGGGCATTATTTTTTTAGACTTCTTAAAATTTGTTGAAAGTAGATGGGAAGTTAGAGTTTCTCAGAACTTTTTATAAAAATAGCTTTATTGAGTCATAATTTATATACTATGAAATTCACCAATTGTAAGTGAACTCAGTGATTTTAGTAAATTTGCAGAATCATGTAGCCATTACTGCAATACAGTTATAGGACATTCTCACTACCCAGAGAGGTTCCTTTGTGCCTTCACTTGAGGCAACCAGTGATGTAGATGGAATCTTACAATAGTGTGTAGTTTCTTGTACCTGGCTGCTTTCATTTCTTTTGAGGTGTACCAGAGTTAGAGCATACATCAATAGTTCATTCCTTTTCATTGCTAAGTAGTATTCCATTACGTAGATAAATCACATTCTGTTTATGTACTTACCCAGTTAACAGACATTTGGAGATTTCCAGTATTGGCTGTTACAAATAGCTATTATGGTATGTTGCTGTAAACATTCAGGTCTTTGGGTAGATTTTTTATTTCATTTCTCTTGGGTGGGTTTCTAGGAATGCAGGTGCTGAGTTGTATGGTAAGTTTGTGTTTTACTTCTTGAGAAACTGGATTATTTTCCAGAGTGTCTGTATCCCCCATAGCAGTGCATGAAGTCATTTTTCTTCGCATCCTAACCAGTGCTTGGTGTTGTCTGACTTTCTGATTACAGACGGTCCCTGACATAACGATGGTTCGACTTAGGATTTTTCAACTTTACAATGATGTGAAAGCAATGCACATTCAGTAGAAACCATTCATCGAAGTTTTGATCTTTCCCTGGGCTATACAGTGCAATATTCTCTCTTGATACGGGGCAGCGGCAGCCAGCTGTAGCTGCCAGTCAGCCTTGTGATCACAAGGATAAACTTTACTGTGTATTGTTTACCCACGCTTTTTGGATATTGTGTTTTGTGTCTTTGTACCCAATCATGTCTGCAAAGCGCCCATCTGTGTCTCCTGCTTCTGGTGAAAAGAAGAGGAGGAAAGCAATTACTCTTGAGATGAAACTCAAAATAATTGCCCAGCATGAAGGTGGCAAACCCGTAATGGTCATCTCACGTGAGTTAGGACTTTCCCAGTCCACCATCTCGACCATCCTCAAGGATAAGAAGCGAATCACTGATGCAGTGAAATCATCTGCATCGATTAAGTCCACAGTCATCACAAAGAAAAGAGCTGGGCCAATTGATGATATGGAAAAGTTACTGGTCAAGTGGATAGAAGAGCAGATACAGAACCGCATACCTCTTAGCTTACTGATGATCCAGGCGAAGGCAAGAAGTCTTTTCAATATGCTAAAGGAACATGCTGATCCTACGTATACACAGATGTTTACAGCAAGTCACGGATGGTTCCAACGTTTCAAAAAGCGTCATAATTTTCATACCGTTAAGGTCACTGGTGAGGCAGCAGGTGCTGATATCGAATGTGCTGAAGCTTTTAAGGAAGAGCTGCACAGGATAATTATAGAGCAGAAATATTTACCAGAACAGATATTTAATGTTGATGAAACAAGCTTGTTCTGGAAGCGAATGCCAGAGTGCACATACATTGATCAAGAGTCCAAGGCAATACCAGGATTTAGAGACCATGTAACTCTGCTTTTGGGTGGAAATGTTGCAGGGTTCAAATTAAAACCTTTTCTAATCTACCATTCAGAGAACCCTAGAGCCTTCAAGAATGTGAGCAAACATACACTTCCTGTTTACTATCGCCATAACAAGAAGGCCTGGATGACATCAGCATTGTTTGAAGACTGGTTTTTGAACTGTTTTATTCCACAAGCAAAAGAATATTGTAGGCAAAACAACATCACATTTAAGATTCTTCTGATCTTAGATGATGCTCCTGGGCATCCACAGCATATTGGCACCATGCATCCTGATGTAAAAGTTGTATATTTACCGCTGAGCACAACCACACTCATTCAACCAATGGACCAAGGTGCAATAGTTGCATTCAAGGCACAGTACTTACGTCAGACATTTACACAGGCTGTTGAAGCAACTGAATCTGGCCAAACGCTGCTAGAGTTTTGGAAAGGGTTTAATGTTCTGAATGCGATTCAAAACATTGCTGTAGCATGGGAACAAGTCACAGAGCAATGCATGAACTGTATTTGGAAGAAAGTTTTGAAGGCATATGGGAACACATTCAAAGGCTTTAACAGAGATGACACTGTTGATGAAATAGTAAGTAATAAGATATTAGTGCTTGGAAAACAGCTAAAATTGGACATCAATGAAGAGGATATTCATGAGATTGTCAGCGTTAAGGCTGAGGAGATTTCAGGTGAAGAGCAGGTTGAATTGCAGAAAGAAAGAAGTAAAAAAGTTGAAGTGGAGGAAGAAGTCAAACCCAAGCCACTAAAAAAGTTCACAACAAAGAAACTGGCAGAGGCATTTGCTACTATCAGCAGGGGCATGAGGATGTTTGAAGAAATGGACAGCAATTACGAAAGATTTGCCAGAGCTGACAGGCAGATACAAGATGCTCTTGTTTGTTACAGAGAAATGTATAATGAAAAGAGAAAACAAGCTGTATGTTCAAAACTTGATAGCATCTTGAAAAACACTTTGCCTGCTAAGTTGTCAAGTAACATCAATGGGCCCGTGCCTTCTACCAGCTATTCTCAAGTCTCAACAGAGGGGAGGAAGATTGATAACCTGGGAACTGTAGTGTCTACATCATCCAGCAATAAATTTTAAGTTTAATGCTTTAACATTACTCTTCAGGCCAAGTGTGTTTTCAGCTGTGTGCCTTAATGGTAAGTAACCATACAACCATTCTTTTTCACCTCCAGTATAGTATTTGATAAATTACATGTGATAATGAGCACTTCATTATAAAATAGGCTTTGTGTCAGATGATTTTGCCCAACAGTAGGCTAATGTAAGATTTCTTAGCACAGTTAAGGTAGGTAGGCTAGGATCTGATGTTTAGAGGACTAGGTATATTGAATGCATTTTTAACTTATGTAATAGATTCATCTGAATGTAACCCCATAATGGAAAAGCATCTGTATTTGTGCCACTATTCTGGTTGGTGTGATGATATCTCATTGTAATTTTAATTTGCATTTCTCTAAAGACTAACAGTGTTGGGCAGCATTTCATTGTTTAATTAGCTATTCCTAAATTTTTGGTAAAATGTCAGTTCAGATCTTTTGCACATTTTTCTGAATCTGTTTTACAAATTGGATTATTTGTTGTCTTACTTATTTACCATTGCTGGCACTGAATACCCGATATGCACAAGTTACAGAAAAAGTTTATTGTAACTCACAGTTTGTAGAAGTTTCAGTCCATAGTCGGCTCCCCGGTAGGGTGGCATAGCAGAGGGGCATCACAGAGGAGAAACGGTTCATGGTATGGCAGGCAGGAAGCAGCAGCTCTCAAGGGAGTAGAAGGGATATCTATCTATCTGTCTGTCTGTCTGTCTGTCTGTCTGTCTGTCTATCTTCTCAAGGGAGTAGGAGAGATATAGATATATACCTCTATCTATTGATCTGTCCATCCATCCATCATCTATCTATGCCACACCCACAGTAACACACCTCTTTGCTTTTTGTTTGTTTTTTTGAGACAAGGTCTTGCTCTGCAGTTTAGGCTGGCTCTGAACTCACTATGTAGCCCAGGTTGGGCTCAAACTCAATGATTCTCCTACCTCTTCTTCCCATGTAGTGGTATTACAGGTATGTGCTGCTACTGTCTGCGCCAGGCTTCACCTCCCAACGTCACACCTAGCTATGAACTTATCAGTGGACTAATCCAGTACCACACCCCCATGATCCACCCACCTCCCAAAAGCCCCACCTGTGAGCACATGTGGCTTTGGGGGGGACATAAGCCATAACATTTGTCTTATTGAATTGTAAGCATTCTTCATTTATTTTAGATTAAAGTGTATGATTCTTTATTACATATATGTGATTTGCAGATGTCTTGTAGTCCAGTGGTGGTGAATCTACAGCATGCATGTTACGACAAAAGATGTTAATGTAAGTTATTCTTCCTAAACTAAAACCTCAGTATGCAGGTTGAGTTGCAGTGTTGGCACTTTCTGATAAATAAGTGGGTTTTGGGTTGCAGTTTGGGCACTGGTCTAAAAGGTTCTTTATCACTGACCTAGTCTATTCCTTGCCTGTTTTTATTACTTATCTTTTTTTTGAGACAGGGTCTTGCTATGAAGTTCAGGCTGGCCTTAAACTCACTTTCTAGCCCAGGCTGGTCTCGAACTCACAATGATTCTCCTGCCTCTGGAGTGCTGGGATTATAGGTGTGTGCCACCACGCCCGGCTATTATTTATCTTAGTAGACTTTAGTTTCTAGAACAGTATAAGGTTCAGAGCAAAATTGAGCAGAAAGTAGAGAACTCCTATACCCCTTTCCCCACTCATACGCAGCTATCAACATTCTGACCCAGAGCAGTACCTATATTATAATTGATGATATTGACACATCATTATCACCCAAAATGTGACCTATAGTTTCCTCAGTGGTGTTTTTTGAAGTGTAAAATAATTTAATTTTGGTGAGACATCAATTTTTTAAAAATTCTAGCTGGGTGTTTTGTTGCACACCTGTAATCCCAGCACTCAGGAGGCTGAGGGAGGAGGATTGCTATGAGTTCAAGGCCAGTCTGGAATACAAAGTGAGACCTGTCTAAAATTTTTTTTTTTTATTTTGTAGAGTATCCTTTTGATATATTTAAGAACTCTGGCTGAGGTTGAGACTTTTTCCTACATTTTCTTCCTTCTTTTCATCCTTCTTTTTTT